>BPLR01002545.1:0-42500 GCA_021605095.1 Caerostris extrusa
ATACATATATATATATACAAACAGTATTATAGAAACTAATTCTCACTGTATGAATCCTTAGCTATCATACCATTCCCAGAGACTGAATGAAATTTTGGTTTAAGGTATTTTGAGGTGCGCTAAAGAATGGTATGGAAACACGTAAACAGTTTAAACTCTATCAGTAACTGTTACCATGATACGATTTCGAAATTTTCAAATGCCAACACCTTCCTTTTGTGGAATGTGATCTCCTAAAGGCTCCTTCCACCGAGGTGACAGGCAACGACGCGACTTGGGGGGCAGGCGAGAAAACTTTTCCCACCCCTTCACAGCAAAACGTCAGAAATAGCATTATGCCTAGTGAAGTTCAAACAAACCGGTTTTTCAGGCGAAAGTGGTGAGGCTAGTGATTGGCCAAATCTTGTCGCTTAAATCTTCGGTGGGAACGAGTCTTCAGTGAAACCATAAATAGTGTTGGAAAAAAGCCTTCAGCAAGAAAACTTCCGGAGCCCTAGACAGACTAACAATAGAAAAGTGAAAACAATCCATAAGGGCAAAAGAAGCAACAGAAGGCAAAACATTTTATTGTGTTCCACAAATTTTTCAAGTGATATTCTTCTCACATGATGAAAATTTACTTGTGGCAGAGGGTGGATAGCACTTTGGAGCGTACCATGCCAAGAGGATCTATTATATTTGAAAATGGCATCATTTAAATCAGATGCAGTTTGCGTATTAAATTAATAACACTTTGAATTTATATCCCCAATATCTAGAAATTCATTGTAATCAGATCTGGAGGACCTTGGCAGTCATGGAAACATGAAATAGTGGGAGGCTGCCACCAAATTTTCAGTTAAGAAACATTTGATGAAAAACCCTCACAAATAGAGGGAACGCCCTCTTGCATCCACATGACGTTAGATGCAGAATACCCTAAATTCTAAAGTTTATACACTTAACCCGCAAACTGCATCTAATTTGCAAAATGCCACCAGACGTTATGTTCAAACAGATTCCTCTTTCCATGATAGATGCTTTTGGATAGAAGCTCTGCTTCTGATAGATTCTTCTTTATCCTCTGTAGTATGAGAAGTAACGTTGTGTGTGAAGGATGTCACGTGGAATATTTTTCAGGCGTATTATAATGTTTTTGCTTTCTGTTTTGCTTCTGGGTAATTTTCAATACAATTCTAATTAATTTAAAAGAAATAAAAATACATTTATTTTAACAAGCATTTTTAATATCTATTTCAACAAATGTAGAAAATTTATTATCGAAAATTAAAAATTATAATTAATTCATTTAAAATCGATCTTATAAAATAATGACTTTGCAAAAATATAAAAAAATCATTAAAAATATTTGCTTGTAATTAAATAAATATCATTTAAATAAGGCTATTTCTCATAATAAGTAGAAAAAATATTAAATCAAATATTGATTAAAATGTTCGAAACTTTTTTTTTCTTTTTTCCAAATTTTTCGAATATATGTTAACATCAAATTTTTTTAAAATTTGCTTAGATAATATATTAAACATCTCTTAAACTTATTTTTGAAAAAAAGTTCTCCATGTTTTTAATATTTCTTTTATTTTCTTCTTTAATTCCATCCTTCTAGAAGTCATAATTAAATAGTGATTTAATTCGTGATCTGTCTCTTTTTCTGTTAATATTATTTGCTCATAAACTAATTTTTTTAAAATAATTTCAGCAATTGTTCTACCAATTTGTTTTTGAGAAAAATTTTCGAAATATATTATTATCATAAGATAGATTCCTTAAAAAATAGCAAAAAATTAATGAAAAGATGACATATAATGATGAAAAGATGAATATTTGAAACTTTTCGGCCATTTCATATGCCTTTCTCGAGTTTTTTTTCCTTTAATTAATATATTTTTTGCTTGAATTAATAACTTGAGCAATGAAAAAATTTAAGGAAATTAAAAACATATTTAATAGTTTAAAAATTCAATTATAATAAAAATTTAATAGAATATTTTTGTAATTATATTGCATATATATAGTCATAAGATACAATTAAAATTCTTATTTTTAAGTAGAATTGATTAAAATTGTCTTTTTCAATCAAATAGATACGAAGAAACAAGATTCTACTAAACAATAAAAAATTGTTCACCATTACAAAAACGGGCTATTCCCTTCTAGAAGAAATCAACTTTTACTAATTCAGCTTTTAGAAAAAAAATAATTATTATATTTATCCGTTTAATGTCGATACATTACTTATATTCCATCAAAATAATGTTAACAATTTTAGATATTCTTACACTTTGCATATTTTCGTGCTGCCATCTATCGACTCAAAATTATACTATTTTACAACTGCTATTATTATTTTGTAATTATTAATTTGCATACTACTACTATTTATTAGAATTATTAATTTGCATGCTTTACTATTAATGCTATCACATAAAAACAATCTTAAATTTAATTATTATAAAAATTACTAATATTTTATAACATAATTATTTTCAAAAATTATTCACACTAATAAGAAATGCCTTAGTTTACAGATTTTCTTTTATTTCTAAAGTTTCAGATTTTCAGATTTTCTTAGTTTTCAGATTTTCTTTTTACAAGTGGCCATAATACATTATTTATTTTCTGTGAAAAGTTATTTTTTTTTTATTTTTGTAGCGCAATTTATAGGAAACAACACACAACTACAAAAACTCATGGAACATTATTTTTTAGTTTATGGATCGCTTATTTAATACCTTAAAATTTTTAATATTTTTTTTCTCGGTTTTGAAACGCATCTATACCTTTTTATAGAAATATTTTACTTTTATATGGATAATTAAAAAAATATGCTTAATTTAATGCAAATTATTGTTATCGACAATGTTTTTTCTTTTATTCTTTCATTAAAAATTTGCAATTTACTTAAAATAAATTATTGTTACAAATTATAAATTATTATTATTATAATATATTTTCATGTTGCAGTTATTTTTGAAATATCTACAACAAGATGTACAAAATTCTAAAAAATAGTTCTATTATTTATTTGTTGAAATTAATACAAATTTAATTTTTGACGTTTTGTAATTAAAAAAAAAAAGAAGGTTATAATAGTGATGATTGTTTTTAACTTAATACATATATTTTTATGTTAGTCATAATAAAAACGATTGTATTACATTATACATATATAATGTGTGCACATCAATAAGTTTCGATGTATATCAATGTATATACTATAACCAATCAATGTATATCAATGTTTTTGTATCAATGTATATCGCATATCACGTATAATCAATGTATATCACGTATAATCCATTGATCAAGGGAGAGGACACTTCTGAGAGGAGAAATTGCATGCAGTATAGGAGAAAATCCAGAAACTCCCTTCAGATCTGACTTTCGATCCACGTTCTAAAGATATTTTCTCTAGTTTTTTACTAATTATTATTTATTACCCAAGTTGTTATTAATTTAATGCTTTTTGATTTAGAAAATTAATTACTGCCGTAATTTAACTATAAATAAAATAAAAATATTTTAATAATCCGTTTGATGTGATTATATATATTTAAACAATAATTAAATGTTTTTATTTACAGAAAACCATATTTAGTACTGCATAGCAAAAATATATGTATTTATATTGGATAATATTCATTTACAACCTCAGATATGTAACAAATCCATCATGGCACCATGAAAGAGGAGATTCTCAGCATTGCAAATTTCTCAGTTTGAAAGTGGCATATGGCATGTTCTCACCCACTTTTGCTATTCTAATAATAATTATTAATTATTTTTGGAGATGGGGATTACAATTTCAGACTTAACATTACAATCTTCAGTATAAACATGGAAACTTGCAATGTAGCATCGTTTGCTACTACTCAAGTACAGAGTATCAACAGATCCCTACTCAAGTATAGAGTGAATTAGAGTAAACAGATCACTACTCAAATATATTGTAAGCTAGAGTAAACAGATCCCTACTCAAGTATAGAGTGAATTAGAGTAAACAAATCACTACTCAAATATAGAGTAAGCTAGAGTAAACAGATCCCTACTCAAGTATAGGTGAATTAGAGTAAACAGATCACTACTCAAATATAGAGTAAGCTAAGAGTAAACAGATCCCTACTCAAGTATAGAGTGAATTAGAGTAAACAGATCACTACCAAATATAGAGTAAGCTAGAGTAAACAGATCACTACTCAAGTAGTGCATTAACGGATCGCTGGATCTCAAGTATAGAGTAAACAGATCCCTCTTCAAGTACAGAGCAGGGGCATATCACTATTAAAGTATAGAGTAAACTAGAGTAAACAGATCACTATTTAAGTATAGAGTATCAACAGATCGCTACTCAAGTATATAGTAAACAGATCATTACTCAGGTATTGAGTAAATAGATCACCACTCAAGAATAGAGTATCAGCAGATCACTACCCAAGTATAGAGTTAATTAGAGAGTAGGCAGATCAATACTCAAGTATCAAATCATTATTTTCATAAAATAATCAAAATGAATAAATACATTTTTGCTTTCAATTTATATAAACATTGCAAAAAAAAAAGTGGGATGAATTGCATTGATCCTGTAACACTATGTCTTCGTGCAAATATTTCATAACAAAGAGGTCCAATAACCTTCTAGGCAATAAATCATTGGCTTTTACACGCTCCAACAAAAGCAACAATGAAAAAAAACAATGCAATTCTAATCGATGCTTTGAAAGAGATTCTTAATTAGTGCCTTCCTGCTGAAGGTGCTTTAAGGACGTCCTATCTCTCGGAAAAGGACATGAAAAATGGATTTATCCGTCGTTGAGCCGAGAGTATTGGTTTTACATTAAGACAGCGTCCCAACGAACGAGAGGCACCCCCTCAGAAATTAAATAATTTGAGTTACCGAATCGATGCAAAAAGTGGGACAACAAGAAAAGAAAGTGATTTAATACGCATTTAGCTAACTTTCCAGTAAGCATATTCTAAATTATTATTTTGTTGTTTCAGGAAGGTAGTTTTGTTTTATTGCTTGTTCTTTTAACTTGATGCTTAGAGTATAAATAGGAAATGAGTTGAAGTGTGTGGACTTAAGATGGGCTCCCATTATAAACTGAAAACTCGATTGAACAATGAAAATACTTTTTACCGATTTACACCAAAGGATAAATTTTCCCGACCACCATAAAATAAATTTAGGTTTCAAATTGGTTTAAGTCATCTTTTCGGATCTCGGAAGTTTAGCTTTAAGAATCGGAATAAAATTCAAAACAGGTATAAACCGGTCGCGAAAAAGGGAAAGAATTGGGCAGGTTTATGTATGCACTTCCTGATGGGATCTGCTGATGGGATTTGCTGATGGGATCATTTGCAATCTGCCTTCAGAAACAAGGAGACACAAGGGCAATTATGATAATATATTTAAAGCGTAAAAAAACGTTAGCCAAGTGCTTATGTTAGCCAAGTGCAGGTTCTTACAAGTAGTAAAGGTTGGAATGATTTTGTGACTTTAGTGTAATGAGGACGATAGTGACAAACATCTTGGTGTATATACTTCTTATTACTGACAAGTTTTTAGAAAGCCTATACAGAAAGGTTCTTACCTAAATCTGTTGATAGGATCATTTGCAGTCCCTACCTTCAGAGACAAGGAGACACGTGCCTATTGGAAAAATATGTTTAAGGCCTGAAAAACTTTTAGCCAAGTGATTATGCTAGCCAAATGTGTAGGTTCTTGCAAGTAGTAAAGGTTTAAATCCATTTGTGACCTTGTCGTATCCACTGCAACGAGGAGCGATAGTGACAAGTTAAGTAATAATACAAGACAATAAGTTATTGTAAATGGTGCATATAATTCCTATTACCGACAAGGCGATAGAAAGCCAATACAGGAAGTGTCATACCTTACAGGATCATTTGTCTTCACATACAAGGAGACACGATGACGATTATGAAAATGTGTTTAAAACGTAAAAACGTTGGAATTATTCTGTGACTTTATCGTATACCTGTAACCTGGGACGATAGTGACAAACATTTAAGATATTGTAAACGGTGTATATACTTCCTATTACTGACATGCTAATAGAAAGCCAATGCAGGAGAATTCATGCCTGAATCTACTGATAAGATCATTTCCAATCACTACCTTCCGAAAAAGAAAGCACGATGGTGATTGGGAAATTGTGTTTAAAGCCTTAAAAACTCTTAGACAAGTGTTTATGTCAGCCAAAGGTGTAGGTTCTTAAAAGTAGTTAAGCTTGAATTAGTTTCTTATTTCGTTGTATCCTCTGAAATGAGGGTTGTTAGTGACAAACATTTAAGTTATTGTTAATGGAGCCAGAGCTTATAATTACATCAGAAATAATGAGTACTCGTAGTGAAATATTAAATAATTATAATGTCAATAAAATCGCTTATCCCACTTAACGCATTTTTAATAAAAAAATCCTTACATTACAGAAAAGGTAAAGTATAAATAAATTAAACTGCACTAGAACTAGTAACACCAGAAATACATTTTTATTTTGAAAATCAAATTTATTTAAAAAAAATTATACTTAAAATTTAAGATTAAAAAGTGGTTCTAATAAATATTTTAAAATAAATAATAAAATTGCCTGTTATTATTATTTAACAACAGGAAAAAAGTTCTATAAGAGCCTGATGGCCGAGTGATTAACGCTATGGTGCTCGGTGCCACATATTTTGAGCTTTGTAGTGGTTCGAAATCCACTGTAAACCGTAGGTCCCGGTCTAATATGACTGTAGCGCGTTTCACGTAAGGCTGATAACACTACCTCGTATAAAGAAAACATCTTCTGTCTTGAAATCTGCCAGTAGGCAAATGCCGTTGGCGCATCAGGGGCTGCTGCATCAATGAAGAAGAAGAAAAAAATTCTATAAAATATTTAAAAAATTCACTCAATTTATCTGATAATCATCAATAATATAATTTAATGAGATAAAACTTGGCAAGATGCCCAAAAGACTACTACGAGTACTGAATTTACGGTGTAATTTTTTCTTCCTTATTAAATTCTATTAGTAATTAAATTATTAAAATAAAATTATTTAAGCCATGCTCTATGAACTTTTGATATATCAGATTTTTTACGCAAAAATAAAACTTCCTTAATAATGTCTTTTGTAAGCTGTGCAGCAAATTCTTTCCGACCGCAAAGTGTAGGTCATTAACATATGGGATTCATTGCAAAATCGCTTTTCTTCAAAGTTTACTTTCTATGGAGAAATGTGTTAGGTGAATATTAAAATTAAAAAGCATGCATAATTTTAAAAAAACATAAATATAGTTGTAATTAAAAGGAAAGATAAAATAAATACGAATTTAAAAGATTTTTATTGCTAGTTAATAAGAAGCTACATGATACAATGAATTTCTTAGAAACGCTCCTTGGGATAATGGACTTTTAAAACATTTTTGCTCAAGAAGACCCAAATTCGTCAATGTCTCTCTTTAAAGTGTCCTTTTCTACATATGAGTTAATGTCCAATGCAAAATCAGGCAATTGCTTATATTTTCGTGACAATTATTCACAATTAGTTTAACTTTTGTAAGTTAAAGTCGATTCATATTCTATTTCACAACAACTAGTTTCTCAGTCGGTTGGTACTACAAGGTCAAAAAACAACACAAAAATTCGACAATGTCTTTCATATAGTCCTCTGTGTTTCTACATTCCTCCTCCTCTGTGTTTCTATTTCCTCCGTGTTTCTACATTCGGGTTGATCTCCCCTGCAAACCAGACTATTTCTGTGCCTTTTTTAAAATTCGTTTAACTCTGCGTAAGTTAAAAACTATTTGTATTCTTTTTCACAAACGTTGCTTTCACTGTCGGTTGGTATTACAAAGTGATCCAATTTTTCATTCGTCATTTTTCTGTCCTCCTTTTCTAATTGAAAAATTAATTCTTTGATTTCTTCTTTTATATCTGAAAATACTACTGCCAGTGACTAAAGCTATGATGTTCGGATCCACAGGTTTCGGGCTCCAGTCCGGTTGTAGTAGTCCGGAATCAACTTTAAACCGTAGGTCTCAGTCTAATATGACTGTAGAACGTTGGGTATAGGGCTGACTATCCAGTCCCGTAAAGGTTAACGTCTCCTTCCTCGAAACGTGTCAATAGGCAGACGACCTTGGCCCAACATGGGGCTCTTTCACCGAAGAAAAAAAGTTCTATAAAATATAAAATTAATTCAATAAATTTTTTTTGATATTCAGCATTAATTTAAACTGATGACGCTCGGCTAGATGCCCCAATGACTATTAGAAAATTCAGAGCATTTGCAATTTTTTTTCATATTAAAATCCGTTAATTGAATTTTTAAAATAAAATTATGTATGCCATACTCTATGGACTTTACATAAAGAAAGTTTTCATGCAAAAATAAAACTATTACTTTTTTATGAAAAATTCATATTTATATTATATATTTTTATTATTATTAATTATTATTGATCGCTATTTATACATTTACATATAAATAATTAACTATCGGCAAAAAACATTCCATTTTTTGTTCCAGAAATGAATTGATCATGGAGATTCTCAAAAATGCTGCTCAGTTACAGTTTCATGAGTGATATTTTTAAGCTTAACTTAAATTTTTTGATAATATTTAATAAACTTATTTGATAATCATCATTAATTTAAATTAAACTAATAAAACTTAGCATAACTATTACGAATTTCAGAAAAAAAAAATTTACATTTTCATTGGTGATATTTTAAGCTTAACTTCGAGTGAAAAATATTAATAATGTTAATCCAGACTGCTACTGGGAAACACCTAGGAAAGTGTTTAGTATGGAGGTAAAAAATTCCTACTTCTTTTACTCGCGGAAACCAAACTCAAGTTATGCATTTATGATAATGACCTCCGATAAAATTGAATGCGGCGTTCGTTCCAACGTAATTAATCAGGCAGGAACAAAAGAAGGGTATGGCGGGAAATTTTTTGCAAACTTCTTTTCCTCTCTCTCTCTCTCTCTCTCTCTCCATCTTTTCATCGACATTTCTCTTCAGTTGAGTCAATGAATTTACTTTTGGTGTCACTGGGAAGTCTCGCGTTAAAGTGCTTTTCTTTTGTTGCGAAACTAAAAATTTCTGCTGAAACCAATAAGGATTTGTTATGGGAGTCGCATTTTTATGATTCAATCAAATTCGGATAAGTGTTAAATTTGACTTTTTGGGGAAGATATTTTCGAGGTAACCTTGTAATGGATTATGGAATCCCATTTCAGATATTTGCAGTTAAACGAATGGAAATTGTTTAAGTCATTAAGACTTTTATATGCATGGTTCAACTGATTGAAGGCGTAACACATAGAAAAAAATGATTCAAAATTCTGTCATTTTTAATGTTATTTCTTAACAACAGTAAAGATTCTATAAAAGGGCCTAAGGCTGTGGTAATCAGTAACGGCCTGATGGCTGAGCTTAGCGCTCTGGCAGTTGGTGCACATGCTGTAACTTCTAATCCTGGCTGGGATATTTGTTAATGGTTCGGAATCCACATTAAACTGTAGGTCAGGATTAATTAGACTAAAGTGTTAAAAAACTGACCGTAGAGCGACAAACTAATCAACCCGTACGAACACTTGGTGCCACAGGTTTCGAGTTAGAGTCCCGGTGGTGCTATGATGTCTATTTTGGTTCGGAATACACTTTAGACCGTAGGTTTCGACCTAATATGACTGTAAAGCATTGGATACAGAGATGATAACTCTCCCCAGTAAAAGAAAAACATCCGTTTCGAAATCTGCCATTAGGGCGACGGTCTTAACCCAATATGGGATGCTGTACCATTGAAGAATTTGTTTGCTTTGTCGCTCTACAGTCATTTTTTGCTCACTCTAGGCCTATATGGACTGGGATCTACAATTCAATTTAATGTGGATTCCGAACCAATCAAAAACATCAATGCCACCGCCAGGATTCGAACCTGAAGCCTGTGATACCAAATGACACACAAATGAAGAAGAAAAGTTCTGTAAGACATAAAATGCATTCAATAAATTTATTTGATAACTATCATTAATTTAAACTGATAAAACTTGGAAAGATGCACAAAAGACCATTACAAAATTCAGTGTAATTTTTTTCCATAGTAAATTCTATTAATTGAATTTTTTTAAATAAAATTATTTAAGCAATGCTCTTTATGAACTTCAGATAAAGTAGATTTTTATGCAAAAATAACACTTGTTTAAAATATGCTTTTAATATAATAACTTTCGATGGAAAAAGTATATTACCTCTATTCATACATTTGCATATAAATAATTAAAATAAAACCATTCCATTTTTGTTCCAGAAATGAATTCATAATGGCGATCCTCAAAAATTCAGTTCAGTTACATTTTCCTTAGTGATATTTATAAGCATTTAACTTCGAATGAAAAATTATTAATATTATTAATGTAGAATGCTACTGGGAAACACCTAGGAAAGTGCTTAGAAGGCATGGTAAAAAAACTCTTACTTCTTTTACTCCCGGAAACGAAATTCATATTATGCATTTATGATAATGACCTCCGATAAAATTGAATGCGGCGTTCGTTCCAAGATAATTAATCAGACAGGAATAAAAGAAGGGTATGGCGGGAAATTTCTGCAAACTTCTTTTTTCTGTCTCTCTCTCCTTCTTTTTCATGGACATTTCTCTTGAGTTTTAGTCAATGAATTTATTTTTGTTGTCACTTTTGGTGGTCTCGAGTTAAAGTGCTTTTCTTTTGTTGCGAAATTAAAAATGCTGCTGAAACCAATAAGAATTTGTTATGGGAGTTAATTTTTATGATTCAATTAAAATTTGTTTTTTGTGATTGGAATTTTTTCAAGGTAATCTTATAATGGAATATAGTAACCTTATTATGAAACTGAAAATTACCATTAAACATTTTTATAGTGACTATAGAAGAGAATTAAATATAAAATATTAAAAATCCCATATTCGGTAAGAGTATACAGCTTATATTTTCATACCGCAAAGGGTAGGTCCTTAATATATTATATACATCGCAAAATCGCTTTCCGCAAAATGGTGTTGTTTACTAATTCGGCTACAATAAAGTCCATTGATGTGTTAAGACAATTAAAAACTTGGAGTATATAGCATACGTATTCCAATATCCCTAGAACCTACCGAGCATCTTCAATGAACTCAAAGACAGGAAAACTTCTAGATCAATCCATACACATTATAATATCTTCAGATTTCAGGAGTTTGGCATTATTGCCTTGTTATATGAAGGTGTCTTTAACTGCCCCTCCATAAGGCCGAATAATTGGAGCAAGAATGGGTTATCTACATAAATGAACAGTAACATTTTATTCAGCATGGTCATTCAAAAGAAACACCTACCCACACAAATATACTGGATCCTGCAAATCTGTATATTTCCTGACTGACATAATAGCAGATTTTTGTTCTCAACAGAACAATATCAAGACACATCAGTAAAGAATATGTATCTTCAATTATTTGCTCTCAATTTACATGTTCGCTTGTGCAATTAAACTTTCCATTTCTGTGGATTGGTTTGGTTCAGTTTCATTTACAGATCAATAATCTTCTGGAGTCACTTCGAAAGTCAAATCTGGAATCATCAGTAAAGAGCACATTACTCCATTGATTTGCACTGTTTGATATGTAACCCAATTAAGTCTAGTTGCAGTAACCCAATTAAGTCTAAGCCCAGTTGCGTAGCGTCACACGATGATAGACGAATAATATAAATAACCCTCCTTCGACAAGTTTTCTGGGAATAGTTAATCTACAGTGGTTATCAAAATAGTGGAAACACCTGTGAATAAAAGTGTCATTTAAGAATGCTTTTTCGTAACCATTAAAAATACATTCTTCGCTAATAATTTTCTTAAATATATAAAAATATATATCATGATAGTATGAGGTAGCTTTAGTGAAGTTGTATACGTCTTGGAATTTTTGTCAAAAGCGTAAAATGTTAAACCTCACAGACTTTCAAAGAGGTGAAATTGTAGGAGCCCAAATATAATTCTATTTTTGTTCCAGAAATGAATTGATTATGGCGATTCTCAAAAATTAAAGCTCAGTTACATTTTCATGAGTGATATTCAAAGCTTAACTTCAAATGAAAAATATTAATAATATTAATCCCGGGATGCTACTAGGAAACACCTAGGAAAGTGCTTCGAAAAAACAGGTAGAAAAATTTACTTCTTTTACACCCAGAAACGAAACTCAAGTTATGCATTTATGATAATGACCTCCGATAACATTTAATGCGTCGTCCGTTTCCAAATAATTAATCAGACAGGAACAAAAGGGTATGGCGGGAAATTTTACCCAACTTTTTTTTTTCTCTCTCTCTCTCTCCATCTTTTCATCGACATTTCTCTTGAGTCGAGTCAATGAATTTATTTTTGGTGTCACTGCGAGGTCTCGAGTTAAAGTGCTTTTCTTTTGTTGCGAAATTAAAAAATGCTGCTTGAAACTAATAAGGATTTTGCGAAGAGAGTTGCATTTTATTCTACAATTAACTTCGGATAAGTGCTAAATTTGATTTTTTGGATTGGAATTTTCAAGGTAACCTTTTAATGGATTATAGAATCACATTTCTGATATTTTGCCGCTAAACGAATGAAGAATATTTAAGTTATTAAGACTTTTCTATGCATGGTTCAATTGATAGAAGGCGTAACACGAAAAAGGACTCAAAAATTTAGTAATTTTTGATAATTCTTAACAACAGTAAAAGTTCTATAAAAAAAGCCTAGGGTGGTGGAACTCGGTGGCGGCCTATGTGGCCAATTGGTTTAGCGCTCTGGCAGTTGGTATCATATGCTTCAAGTTCGAATCCTGGCGATTTCTGAGATGTTTGTTAGTGTATCGGAATCCACGTTAAACTGTAGGTCCCTGTCTAAATACAAACAAAAAGGCACAAAATGACTGTAGAGTGACTAACTAAACCAAACCGTAATGTTACTCGGTGTCGCATGTTACCAGTACGATTTAGAGTCGTGGTGGTGCTATGATGTTTTTAGCGGTTCGGAATACATAATAAACCGTAGGTCCGGCCCAATATGACTGTAGAGAGTTGGGCATAAGGCTGATAACCCTATGAAGTAAAAAGAAAAACATCTCCTGTTCGAAATCTGTCAATAGGCCGACGGTCATGGGCTACCATTTGGCTGTTGCACAAATGAAGATTTAGTTTGATTTGTTCTCTGCGATCATTTTATGCACACTTTGGGTTAATCTGACCTAGACCAACAGTTTAACGTGGATTCCGAACAACTAACAAACAGCCATGCCACAGCCAGGATTCGAACCGGAAACATGTGGTGCCAAAGGCCGCACCAATGAAGAAGAAGAAGAGTTATATAAGATAAAATGCATTCAATAAATTTATGTGACAATCATCATTAATTTATAACTGATAAAACTTGAAAAGATGGCCAAAAAACTATTACAAAATTCAAGCGTAATTTTTTCCATATTAAATGCTATTAATTGAATTTTTAAATAAAACTATTTAAGCAATTGCTCTATATACTTTAATTAAAGCAGATTTTTATACAAAAATAAAAATATGCTTTTAACATAACAATCTTTGTTAAATGTATATGATCGCTATTTATACAGTTACACATAAATAATTAACTACCGGCAAAAACCATTCCAAATTTTGCCCTAGAAATGAATTGATAATGATTCTCCAAAATTAAGTTCAGTTAAGTTTCATTAGTGTTATTTTTAAGCTTAACTTTATAAAATTAAATTTTAAAAATTAATTTAAAAAAAAAAATTCATATTATTAATCAGACTGCTACTGGGAAACACCTAGGAAAGTGCTTAGAAGGCATGGTAAAAAAAACCTCTTACTTCTTTTACTTCCAGAAACGATACTCAAGTTATGCATTTATGATAATGAGTTCCGATGAAATTGAATGCAGCGTCCGTTCCAAGATAATTAATCAGACAGGAACAAAAGAAAGAGTATGGTGGTAAATTTTTGCAAACCTTTTTTTTTTTTTTCTCTCTCTTTCTCTCTCTCTCTCCATCTTTTCGTCAACATTTCTCTTGAGTTGAGGCAATGAATTTGTTTTTAGTGTCACTGGGAGGTCTCGAGTCAAAGTGCTTTTCTTTTGTTGCAGAAATTAAAAATTTCTGCTGAAACCAATAAGGATTTGTGATAGGAGTTACATTTTTATGATTCAATTAACTTCCGATAAGTGTTAAAATTTACTTTTTTTTTGAATTGGAATTTTTCAAGGTGACCTTGTAATGGATTATAGAATCGCATTTCAGATATTTGCAGTTAAATGGATGAAAATTATTTAAGTTATTAAGATTTCTGTATGCATTGGTTCAACTGATTGGAGGCGTAAGACAAACACATAAAATGACTCAAAAATTCAGTCCTTTTAATGTTATCTCTTTTCCCGAAAATCGATAGGCTTTATGCTGAAAATAACTATCCATCCTGTTTATAATTGTCCTGAAAAATTAAATATAAAGCATTAAAAATATATGTTTTGTAAAAGTTATAGCAAATTTTTTAAGACCGCAAGTGTTAGGTCATTAGTATATTTCATACATAACGAATCTGATTAATGATGAAAAAAAATGATGTATCTTTAATGTATTAAATGTATAACTTCAAATGGTTTTTAATTTTTATGTAAATTACATGACGGAAAACTCGAATTTTGTAATTTAAAATTTCTGATAAAATTTCCTATTCTTATTTATACATTTTTAGAAAAAAAAAAAATTAATTAAATTACAGAAAAAGAAAATAAAAAAAATAAATTAAACTGCACGAAAAAAAAATATTGACTTGTTTATTGAAGCCAACAAAACATTATTTAGCTTAAACACTAACACTATCTGGTGTTAGTTTTTAAGCTAATTAAGTTTTTATTTTGAAAATAAATCATATTTAATTAAAAGAACTAATATTTAAAGTTTAAATTTTAAAGGTGTCTCTAATAAAAAGATTTTAGAATAGAGAAAACATTTTCTATTATTATTTAACAATAGTAAAAATTCTATAAAAAGGTGTAGGGCTGTGGCATACTGTGGCGGCCTGATGGCCAATTGGTCCCACAGGCATCAGGTTCAAATCCTGGCAGGTGGCATAGATGTTTGTGAGTGGTTCGGAATCCACGTTAAACTGTAGCTACCGGTATAATTAGCCTGAAGAAGTATGCAAAAAATGATCGTAGAGCGACAAACTAAACCGTACTGACACTCTGTGCCGCAGGTTTCGGGTTAGAGTATCGGTGATAATGGTTCGAAATACACATTAAACCGTAGATCCCAGCCTAACATGACTGTAGAATGTTGGGTATAATGATGTTAACCAGATCCAGAAAAAAAAACCTCCTGTTTCGAAAACTGTCAATAAGCCGATGGCCTTGGCATTTCATTGTTGCACCTATGAAGTTTTGTTTTTTTTGTTGCTATATGGTCATTTTTTTCACGCACCAGGCTAATTAGACTAGAACGTACAGTTTAACTGGATGAAAAACATCCATGTCACTAACCGGATTCTAACCTGTAACCTGTGGTACCAAAAAAGCCCGTACCAATGAAGAAGAATTCTATAAGATAAAATGCATTGAATAAATTTATTTGATAATCATCATTAATTAAATTTAACGTAATAAAGCTTGGCTAAATGACCAAAAGTCCATTATAAAATTCGAGTGTAATTTTTAACCGGGATGATTATTAGATTTTAGATTTTTAGATTTATTTTAAATGGATTTTTAAATTAAAATTATTTAAGCTATGTTCGATGACTTTAGATAAAGTAGATATTTTCATGCAAAAATAAAATTTCTTTAAAATATACTTTTCACATAATAACTTTTGATAAAAAATGCATATGATCGCTATTTATACATTTACGTATAAATAATTAACTATGCGCAAAAACCATTCATTTTTTGTTCCAAGAAATGAATTGATAATGGTGATAATCAAAAATTCTGCTCAGTTGCATTTTCATTACTGATATTTTTAAGCTAACTTCGAATGAAAAATATTAATAGTATTAATCCAGAATGTTGCTGGGAAATATCTAGGAAAGTGCTTCGAGGCATGGTAAAAAAAAATATTTACTTGTTTTTTTTTTACTCAAAGCAATAAACTCCAGTTATACATTTATGATAACTACCTTCGAAACTTACTCGAAAATACTTACCTAAAATGTAATGTAGCCTTCGTTTCAAGATAATTAATAGAACCCACATGCTCCAGGTTCGAATCCTGGCGGTAACATGGATGTTTGTTATTAGTTCGGAATCCACGTTAAACTCTGGGTCCCAGACTAATTAGCCTAAAGTGTGCAAAAAATAACCGTAGAACGACAAACCAAATCGGACTGGTGCTAGGCGCCACAGGATTCGGGTTCGAGTCCCAGAATGATGTTTGTAGTCGTGCGTAATACACTTTAAACTGTGGGTTCCGGCCTAATAAGACTGTAGAGGTGGGCATAAGGCTGCTAATTCTATCCAGTAAAAAGAAAACATCTCATTTTTCGAAATCTGCCAATAGGCAGACGATCTAGGCCCACCATTTGACTGTTGCACCTATGAAGATTTGGTTTGTTGCGATATGGTAGTTTTTACACACTATAGGCTAAGTAGACTGGCCCCTACAGTTTAACGTAGATTCCGAACCACGAACAAACAGCCATGCGACGGCCAGAATTCGAACCTGAAGCACCAATGAAGTAGAAGAATTCTATAAAATAAAATTCATTCAATAAATTTATTTGATAATCATCCTCAATTTATTTTAAACTGAGGAAACAGGGCTGGATGCCGAAAAGACTATTACAGAATTCAGAGAGTAATTTCCTTTTCATAGTCAATTCTATCAATTGAAAATTTAAATAAAATTATTTATACCATGCTTTGCAAACTTTAAATAAAGCAAATTTTTATGCAAAAATTGTGCTTTTAAAATAATAATCTTTTGTTAAAAAAATGCATATTATCGCGATTTACATTTACATATAAATAGTAACTATCTGCAAAAGATATTCCATTTTTGATTCCAGAAATGAATTGATAATAATGAATCTAAAAAAATACAGCTCAGTTACATTTCCATTAGTGATATTTTTAAGATTAAATACAAATTAAAAAATATTAATATTATTAATCAGACTGCTACTGGGAAACACCTAGGAAAGTGCTTAGAAAGGCAAGTTAAAAAACTCTTACTTCTTTTACTCCCAGAAACGATGCATTTATGATAATGACCTCCGATAAAATTGAATGCGGTTTCCGTTCCAAGATAATTAATCAGACAGGAACAAAAAAGAAGGATATGGCGGAAATTTTTGCAAACTTCTTTTCTCTCTCTCTCTCCATCTTTTCATCCACATTTCTCTTGAGTTGAGTCAATGAATTTATTTTTGGTGTCACTTGGAAGTCTCGAGTTAGAGTGCTTTTTTGTTGCGAAATTAAAAACTGCTGCTGGAACCAATAAGGATTTGTGATAGGAGTTTCATTTTTATGATTCAATTACCTTCGGATAAGTGTTAAATTTAACTTTTTTTGAGCGAATTTTTCAAAGTAATCTTGTAATGGGTTATAGAATCACATTTCAGATATTTGCAGTTAAATGGATGGAAATTATTTGAGTTATTAAGGATTTCTGTATGAATGGGTTCAACTGATTTGAAGGCGTAAGACAAACGCATAAAATGACTCAAAATTCAGTCCTTTTTAATGTTATCTCTTATCCTGAAAATTGGTATGCTTTGTGCTGAAAATCATAATTTGTCTTGTATATAATCGTTCTGAAATTCGTTCGGTGCCACAAGTTTCCGGTTTTACGGCTATGCTATGATATTTGTAGTGGTTCGGAATACACAATAAACTATAGGTACCGGCCTAATATGACTGTAGAGAGCTAGGCATAAGGCCGATAATCCCATGCAGTTAGAAAACATCTCCTGTTTCAAAATCTGCCAATAGGTCGACAGCCTTGGCCCCCCATTTGACAGTTGACCCTATGAAGATTGGTTTGTTGCTATATGATTATTTTTTACACACTCTAGGCTAATTAGATTGACACCTACAGTTTACGTGGATTCCGAATTATCACAAACCTTCATGTCATCAACAGGATTCGAACGTAAAGCATGTAGTATCAAAGGCCGCACCAGTGAAGAAGAAGAAGAAAAATCTATAAGACATAAAATGTATTCAATAAATTTATTTGATAATCCCCCTTAATTTAATTTACACAGGAAACAAATTGGCTAAATGCCCAAATGGTTTATTACAAAAATTAAGTGTGTAATTTTTTCCTTATTAAATTCTATTAATTAAATTTTTAAAATAAGATGCTTTATGCCATTCCGCTATAAACTTTAAATAAAGCAGATTTTTATGCACAACTAAAACTTCTTTAAAAATATGCTTTTACCATAATAACATTTGATAAAAAAACGTATATGATCGCTATTTATACATTTACATATAAATAATTAAGTATCGGTAAAAACCATTCCATTTTTGTTCCAGAAATGAATTGATAAAGGTGATCCTCAAAAATTAAGCTCAGTTACATTCTCACTAGTGATATTTTTAAGCCCAACTTCGAATGGAAAATATTAATTATATTAATACAGAATGCTACTGGAAAACACCTTGGAAAGTGCTTAGAAGGCAAGGTAAAAAAATCCTTACTTCTTTTACTCCCGGAAACGAAACTCAAGTTATGCATTTATGATAATGACCTCCGATAAAATTTAATGCGGCGTTTCTTTCCAAGATAATTAATCAGACAGGAACAAAAAAGAAAGGGTATGGCGGGAAATTTTTGCAAAATTTTTTTTTCTCTCTCTCTACATCTTTTCATCGACATTTCTCTTGAGTTGAGTCAATGAATTTATTTTGGTGTCACTGGGAGGTCTCGAGTGAAAGTGCTTTTCTTTTTTGCGAAATTAAAAAATGCTGCATGAAACTAATAAGGATTTGTTATAGGAGTTGCATTTTTATGATTCAATTAACTTCGGATAAGTCTTCAAATTTGATTTTTTTGGATTGGAATTTTTCAAGGTAACCTTGTAGTGGATTGTAAAATCCCATTTCATGGAATCATATTTCATTTGCGAATGGAAATTATTTAAGTTATTAAGACTTCTATTTGTAGAATTCAATTGATTGAAGGCGTTAACTAAAAAAAATGACTCAAAATTCTGTCATTTTTATGTTATCTCCCATGCTGAAAATCTCTTTCTTATAATGAAAACTACCATTCGTCTTGTTTTTAACAGTTCTCAGCGATAATTAATTATAAAATATTAAAAATCCATGTTTTTGTAAGAATATACTGCAAATTCTTTCCGACCGTAAGGGTTAAGTCATTAATAAATTGAGTAAATCTCAAAATCGCTGTCCGCAAAGTGCAAAAAAAAATGATGTTGTTGACTAACTTGGTTACAGTAAAGGCCATTGATGTGTTAAGATAAATCGAAACTCAAAAGGGTTGCAAAGGGTGGATTAATTAGCATAACAATACCAATATACCCTAGAGTATACCAAACATCTTCAATGAATTTCTAGTACGGAAAACTTGTAGATCAATCCATGCGCACAATAATATATTCAGTTTTCAGGAATTCAGCATTATCATCTTAGATGAAGTAGTATCTTACTGCATCTACTTGCGGACGGACAATTGGAACAATGACGTGACCTCACATAAATGAACATCAACGTTGCATCTTCAAACCAGTCTGGCCATTCAAAGAAATAGCTACTCATACATATACACTGGTTCGACCAAATTTGTATATTTCCTGAGTGAGATAATTGTCGATTTCTAGTTCTCAACAGAACAATATGAAGACACATCAGTAAAGAATATATATCTCCAAAGGTTTGCTCTCCATTTACATGTGTGTTTGTTCAATTAAACTTTTCACCTCGTTGAACTGGTTTGGTTCAGTTTCATTTCCAGATAAATAATCTTTGAAACCAATTCTGGACTCATCAATTAAGAGCACATTACTCCATTGACTGTGCTTGACACGTAATCAAATTAAGCCTTTCATTTCAATGGTGTGGGGTCACACATTGACAGACGTCATGCAAACAATACTCGTGTAGTTTTCTGTGTATAATTGATCTACAGATGATTATCAAATAATGGAAACAGCTGTGAACAAAAGTGGTATTTAAGAATGCGCTTCGAAAGCATTAAACTGTAATCTTAACTATCAGGTGTTTTTAATATAAAAAAGTATATAACATGTAAGTATGAGGTAGCAACAGGAAAGTTATATACTTCTTAGAATTTTGTCAAAAGCGTAAAATATTAGACCTCACAAACTTTCAAAGAATTCAAATTGCAGTAGCCCTGCAGGCTGGAGCTACTGCGAGACAAGTTCGGCAAACCAAAATAGTGGATGGGAGGAGAAATTGAGTGAAAGAGACCGACGGGTATTGAAGCAGATTGTAATGTCTGAAAAGAAACCAACTGCAACCAAAGTAACTGCAGAGCTCAATCAGCATCTAGATTCTCATGCGTCTATAATTAAAGTTAGGAGACAGCTTCATAAATAGGACATTAACGCCCGAGTGGCGAATCCCAAGCCACTTGTGATCGACCTCAGTATCATCGAATTGTTATGGTCAATATATTTTAGAGCAATCAATTCAGAATCTACATCCTCCACTGGCCCCTCTTTCAGAATTTCACAATATCTAAATGAAGAAGGGTTCAATATTTCTCTAAACACTGTTCAGACCTTATATGATTCGATTCCCAGGCGTATCAAGCTGTAACGCATGCCAAAGGCTTGCATTATAGACTCAGATAAGGTCTCAAATTACACCAAGAATGGAAGCTTCTGTAAGTGAACCTAAGGATTATTTAGTTCTAAAATATTTTTAACTTTATATGCATCTCTCAAAGTTTGTATATGCCCACCTTTGCACGATCTCAAACTCCAAAGCTGACAGTTTTATACTTCTAATACAAAGTCTAAATTATTCATTTATATATTTTATTTTTATTAAAACATATTTCACAATATGCGTCGAATGTTTTTTTTTTCTTCTTTCTAATGCAGCTGGCAAACACAGACATGGACGTCTTGGATGCCTTAAGGCAAGTGCTCCACAGACGTACTCACTTTGCATTACTCAGGGGAGCGCGTGTAACTTGAAGATAAGCCACGGACGCGGAGTAACAATGCCCCGCAACGCTCTACGATTCTATTAGACCGGGACCTACTTTTTAAAGTGGATTCCGAACCATTACAAACAACCATGGCACCACCGGGACTCGAACCCGAAACCTGTGGTACCGAGCGCCAGTGCGCATTTAGACAGACTCGGCCATTCATACCCTGCGTCGAATGTATCAGTACAATTTTTCTCCATCGCTTTTATAGACTGTTTTACTCTAGCATTATCAATAAAAAAAAATTATAAAAGTACAAAAAGAATTTGGTTTCTGTACTGGAGGAAACCAAACCATCAACAAATGATACCTGGGTACCAAGCCATAAATGATGATAAACCGAAAGTCTATGCTGGGATAGATTATGATAAATCCGTAGTTCGGAAAATCCTTCCGTTGCAGAGTGGACGAGTGTGTGAAATCCACTGTGTCGTACTATTGAAGAACGATTTTAAAGATAAGTGCTTGGAATTCGGAACACCAACTTCATCTTCCGTAAATCCATATCCTGATTTGATTCCTATACTGATGCTTCAATCTGTTAGGCAGGTAAATTGCTGCAACATTTACACTTTATTATGTATTATAATGAGGGTCTGGATGGCCGAATGGTACCACAGGTTTCGGGTTCGAGTCCCGGTGGTGCCATGGATATTTGTAGTGGTTCGGAATCCACTTTAAACTGTAGGTCCCGGTCTAATGTGATCGTAGAGCGTTGCGGGGGCATTGTTACTCTGCGTCGTGGCTTATCTTTAAGTTACGCGGGCCCCTAGGTAAAGCAAAGTGAGTAGCGTCTGTGCAGCGCTTGCCTTAAGGCATCCAAGACAAGTGTCTAAGTGTTTGCCAGCTGCATTAGAAAAAAAAAATGTATTATAATGATATTTTAATTAATTTAAATTATAGTGTTATAATTATATTAATATTCAGAATTATTGAGTATAATTTTTCAATTGCTACAGTATTTGACTTTTGTTCTACATTAAGAAATATATAATATTGTGATAGTATAAATGGGGGCCTGATGGCCGAGTGACTAGCGCTCTGGAGCTTGATGCCCCAGGCTTCGAGCTTGAATCCCGGCGGTGCCATCAATACTTGTAATGGTCTTGGATATTTGTAGGCCATGGATGTTTGTAATGGTTTAATTCACTTTAATCCGTAGCTCCCAGCCCAATATGATTGTAGAGCCCAGGGGGAACAACCATACCACATAAAAAGAAAACATATCCTGTCTCGAAATCTGCCAGTAGGCAGACGGCTTTTGATCTACTATGAGATTGTCCAGGCAATGATGATGTTATAATTGATTTTAAGTATTAGTACACTTTTATCATTATACGATGGATATTTTTTAATAGTCAGAAACAGTTAATAATATTTTTCCAACAGCTACTACCCTTAAATTTAGGTTTGAGCACAAAATTAAATATTATAGTTCGTGTTATATATAATATTATTGCTATATAAGATTTTTCATTTATAGCCATTTCATTCACTCAGTCATATTGTTTTAACAAAATATTTTATTTTTGAGTTGTTATATTAAGTCAATAAAATGGAAATAAAACATAATTTGCATGATAAAGAGCATTTTCATCGAGGTTTGTTCAATTTATAAATGTCCTTTTAAAAATGCGATACTACCATATCATAACAGGTGGGCTGAAAAGTTCGTAGGCTGACACATAGATGGCGCTATTAGTATTAAATCCATATGAATTTTAGTTATCCCTTCCTTCAAAAGACACGTGTATAAATTTGACAGCTGTTGCACTATTAGTATGTTAGTTATAGCATATTTAGTGTTCATCACGTGCAGTCTACTCGGCTGACTGTCGATTGAACTCCGGTGTGAAATGATGAAACCATGTTTCATCCATTGTCACATATCGACGCAAAAATTTGGGTTTATTACGATTGAACAGCTCCAAACACTGCTTAGAATCATCAATTCGTTGTTGTTTTGGGTCGATTGTGAGCTCGCGCGGCACCCACTTGAACCGAGCTTTCGCATATCCAAATATTCATTCACGATATGTCCAACACGTTCCTTTGATATCTTTAGAGTCTCAGCTATCTCAATCAACTTCACTTTACGGTTATCAGAAATTATTTTGTGGACTTTTTTTTTGATGTTTTCGTCGGTAACAGCCACTTTGGGGCGTCCACTGCGTGCATCGTCCTCGGTGCTCATTTCGACTCGTTTAAATTTAGCAAACCACTTCTCTAAGGTTAATTTTAATGATGCAAAGTCCGAATAATGTTTATCATGCCAAGCCTTGGCTTCAATAGTATTTTTTTCGCCAAAAAGCAATGCTTTATTAAAACACGAAATTCCTTTTTATCCATTGTTTCAAACTAACAAAAGTTGCTTCACTAAAAATGATATAACTTACATACTAATAGTGCAACAGCTGTTAAATTTATACACATGTCTTTTAAAGGTTAGGGCTAACTAAAAATCATATGGATGTAATACTAGTAGCGCCATCTATGTGTCAGCCTACGAACTGTTCAGCCCACCTGTTATCCTTTACCTCTCCGTCTTTCATAACATGGATTACTAATGAACAATAAATGAAATACAAAATCGTTGCTTACGAACTTTTCAGCCCGCCTGTTATATTTTTGACGAACATACCAAAATCGAAAGTTGAGACATACGCTGATCCTGAAAATGTTAATGTCCTACTAATGAATGCCGTATGCAATATTCATGCACATTAATATTGATGATGAGGATAAAACTTTTATACAATTGTCCTCGCGATATTTTACTCATTAAAAATTTAGTGAACTATATTTATTAACGAATTTATAATTTTTTTCGTATTTAATGAACAATCAATACTTAACATTATTGGAGTTTTGTTTCCCAAGGGATCTAGCACGCTTTGTTTGAGTTCATTAAAAAATTCATGATATTTGTGCTATTCGAGACGAGGCCACACCCGCAGTCTGACACCGAATACAATGCTCTGGCAAACAACACAGAAAAGAAATAAACACCGTCTTGGACTGAAATGCTGAAAAATCGATTTAGGGTGTGTTCAACTTTAAATTGAATATGGAAATAATACTTGAGTTAGCAATAAAATTTAAATGTGAAATATTTTTAAATTTATCTTTTAATAGATTGCATTTCTTAATTTTTGGATTTCCTAATTCTAATATAGGTAACATAATGGTATGTCCGTAAAAAATAAGAATCAATCTTAATTTTTGAGTTGATATCTTATGAGCAGTATTAAAATTTGCCTTTAAAATAACCAATAATTTATATCAATTTGACTTCAACGAAATAATTTGAAGATATTTGTATGAAATTACAATGTTATATGAAGCCTACAATATTATATAAACCATTCAAAAATAATTATTGAATTTTATTAATAACAATATGGAGATTACAATAACAACATGGAGTAATACAAATTCATAATTATATAAAGCCAAGTAACAATATGAAGCCTATTTCAAATTCATAATTTGAAGCCTACAATAATATATGACACTAAATACAATAGTTTGACACCAACAACAGAAAATAATAAAAAATCTTGGACTGAAATGCTGAAACATGAAAATCGATTCAGGGTGTGTAGCCTACAATACAAATTGAATATGGAAATAATAACTTGAGTTGGCAATACAATTTAAATGTGATTTTTTTTCAAAAATTTATCTTATAATAAATTGAATTTCTTAATTTTTGGTGTATTACTATCATGATAACTTATTGCTATGTCCATAAAAATAAGAATCAAGATTAATAGCATGCGTTGATATCTTAGAGAAGTATTAAATATTTATCTTTAAAATAATCAATAATTTATAGCGTGATTTCAACTAAATAATTTGGAGATATTTATATTGAAGCCTATAATAACAATATGGAGATTACAATAACAACATGGAGCCTACAATACAAATTCATAATTATATAAAGCCTACAGTAACAATATGAAGCCTACCGTTCAAATTCATAATTGAAGCCTACAATAATATATGACACTAAATACAATAGTTTGACACCAACAACAGAAAAAGAAATAAAAAGCGTCTTGGACTGAAATGATGAAACATGAAAAACGATTCAGGGTGTGTACTACAACTTTAAATTGAATATGGAAATAATGCTTGAGTTGGCAATACAATTTAAATGTGATTTTTCAAAAATTTATCTTATAATAAATTGAATTTCTTAATTTTTGTGTATTACTATCATGATAACTTATTGCTATGTCCATAAAAATAAGAATCAAGATTAATAGCATGCGTTGATAAGAAAGAGAAATATTTATCTTTAAAATAATCAATAATTTATAGCTTGATTTCAACTAAAAATTTGGAGATATTTATTAAAGCCTATAATAACAATATGGAGATTACAATAACAACATGGAGCCTACAATACAAATTCATAATTATATAAAGCCTACAGTAACAATATGAAGCCTACCGTTTTTCATAATTGAAGCCTACAATAATATATGACACTAAATACAATAGTTTGACACCAACAACAAAAAGAAATAAAAAGCGTCTTGGACTGAAATGATGAAACATGAAAACGATTCAGGGTGTGTACTACAACTTTAAATTGAATATGGAAATAATGCTTGAGTTAACAATAAAATTTAACTGTGAAATGTTTAAAAATTTCTCTTATAATAAATGCATTTCTTAATTTTTGGTGCATATCTATCATGGTAATATATTGCTATGCCCCAAAAATTAGAAAAATAAGAATCAGGATTATTATAACATAAGCTGATATCTTAGAGCAGCATTAAAAATTTATCTTTAAAATAACCAATAATCTGTGGCTTGACTTCAACTAAATAATTTGAAGATATTTATATAAAACCTACACATAAATATTTATATGAAGCCTACATAGAAATATTTTTTGATATTTAGATAAAAGCCTATAATATTTATATGAAGCCTACATATAAATATTTTGCTAATATTTATATAAAACCCTATAAATATTTATATGAAGCCTACATATAAATATTTATATGAAGCCTATCATATTATATGAATTCATATAAATATATGAAGTCTACAATACAAATACTATTATACGAAGCCTACAATATCATATAAAGCTCACAATAATAATATGAAACCAATAATATTATAAGAAGCTTACAATATCATATAAAGCCCACAATAACAATATGAAACTTACAATACAAATTCCTTATTATAGGAATCCTACAATTACGATATGAAGTTACAATACAAAATAGCTATATGAAACCTTCAATAACAATATGAAGCATACAATGGAAATTCCTATTTTATGAAGCTTACAATAACAATATAAAGTACAATGCAAATTCATAATTATATGAAGCCTGCATTTAAAATATGGAGCCTATATGCAAACACAAAGTCCAGGAAGCCTGACAATTATGTCATATATCATGTCGTATATCTGAGAGTTGTTATTGATGTTCTGAAAATTGGAAATGACATCCCCAAATGTTCCTGAATCAATTGTTAATGCTTTTTCGCAGGCCTTATACTTATTCAAACATATGCGTATGACTACCTATTAAATATTGTGAATAAACACGAAATTCAACACCTGCACAAATTTTCAACAAAGGTGTGTATACCTTGGTCAACATAAATAAGAGAAAATCATTGAGATTGTAATCCAGTTGATATTGTTGAAAGTCGAGTATCCATGGAGCGAATAACCCAGTGTTATAATATTGGTTTGATGGGGTTTAAATAATAAGAAATTTGATAATAGAAAATATAGTTTATTCCTCGATCCCTTCTGACTAATCTAACAATTCCAACTGTATTATATGACAGAAATAGAGGATGACATGGAAGAGAATACGTTCTGGAAGAGGCCATGATGCCCAGAGAAGACAATCTGCATGACTGCAGAATGTATCTTTGCACACTAAATCGATTCGTATTCTATCTACAATGATTATTACAACTATCGAATGCTACAAATAAATTCCCAATTTATAATGCCGCCTCTATTAGCTTATATTCTTTTACAAATGAAGGGTGCTTTTCTTCGCCTTTTGTGGCAGTATCCATCCATTTGATGGAGAAAAAAAAATCATCGACGAAGGACATTTTTTTTTTTACCAATCAGTGGATGTCGTTTGTCATTGCTGTCTCACAAATGTCCTCCTTTTCTTCTGATTATATGATGCTCAAATCTATCTGTTGCGGAAAGCGATACGCGTACAAATTTTCGTACTTTTATCCAATTTATTACATTAATAACCAAGAGATATTATAAAGGGTAACTCTTGTCTGCTTTTCTCAAAGAAAAATATTTTTAAAATCTACAGATTCAATTAATATAATAGCATTTTTAATTACATTTATTAATTTAAATATTCAAATACATATTTTTTTTTTTTCAAACCTCATTGCAGAATTAAATTCTAGCAAATAACTTTCAAACATGGAATTTTTTTTTTCTGTACTCTAATACAAATATCGGATCCCGAATTAATTTAATTTAGTCCCTCCAAATATTTAAAAATAAATAATTGAAAATCCATCTTACAAAAAAAAAAAATAAATAAAAAAAAAAAAAAAAACTGAATCTTCAAACCAAGTAAACGCTTCAATTTTTCGCAGAAAGATCTAAACCGAGAAGAAAAAGAACCAGTCTCGTTCGGTTGCACGCTAAAACCAATTAACCTTCTTTTGCTCATGAAATATAAACGGCGGAGTAAGTGATCCTGTCCCTGAAGCCCATTATCACGTTAAGCCGCCTCAAGCTAATGAGATTCATTTTTTTTATTCGCAACAGCGTTATGACCCCCTAATAACCCCCCCTCCCCGTTTTAGTTCAGATGTTGAAATTCTTTTGATGGGTACGCCTGAATTTAAGTTTATGACAGAAATGGAGAACATGGTTGGTTTTTAGTTTATGCCGCTGTTTGGGTAAGATTTAAATTGGTTCCTTTCAGATCAATTTTGAAACAAGTCCTTTTTGTGGCGTCTTTTGTATTAATTTATATCATTCTTGCTAATTTTTTTTATTTTGGTTATAGATGCATTTTTCTGAGTGGGCTACTAGTGTTAATTATTTTGTATTTGATGAATATCGATGGCCTCGAGTTACAATTATGTAAAACGTCAAACTACCCATAACCAGGCATAAAAAGGAAGCATTAACTAGCAAGAGGACATTTAAGAGTAATTTTTTTCCATTTAGTTTGGTTTGGATTGTTAATCTACGGTTATTTTGTGCACACTTTAGGTCAAACAGACTGGGATCTATAGTTTAACGTGATCTGATCCATTAACAAACATCTTTGCTATGCCTGGATTCGAACCTGAAGCATATGGTACCAAAGGTCAGAGTGCAAGCCAATTAGCCATCTGGCCGCTTTCTTCCATTTGAGAGTCGTATGGGGAAAAGAATTCAGAAAAATTCCACCAATATGGATGCCAGACACTTTACATGTTTTTCCAGATCACCATCAAAGTTTTTCCATTTCTCAAGAAAATGACTACAATGAACCCCACCAGTGAGTTCCAACCATGCGCCCTTCCTTCACGCTAATTATTCACCTTACCAGAATTAGGTTTGCAATAATTATGCACACTAATTTATTGTATTTTGACAGAGCTTTGCACGCATCTATGTGATATCAATTGTCTTTTTGGAGACAAGGATATAGAAGGACATTTTTAAATGAGTGTCGGTGTAACGTGATGGTTATGTGAAACAAATGTGTTTGGCAAAGCAATCTAGGGAACCTTCACGTGATACCCAACCAAAAGATCCTTTATCTAGGCCTGGAATGGCCATGATAAATCAGAGCTAGGCAAAGGCCAGAGAGCTAGCCAATTGTCCATCTGGCTGCTTTCTTCCATTTGAGTGTCATATGGGGACAAATCAGAAAACTCCCACCACTGTTGCTGCGAGACACTTTACACATAGTTGTCACAATCGCCATCAAGCTGATTCGTTTCTGAAAGAAATCGCTGCAATGAACCCTACCAGTGGGTTCCAACCATGATCCCTTCGAACAGGCTTGTTATGCACCCTACCAGATTTGGGTTGAATTAATTATAGACACTAATTTATTGTATTTTGACAGTGTTTTCTATGCAGCTATGTGGGTGTCAATTGTCTTTTAAAAAGAAGGATATAGGAGGACCTTTTTAAAAAGAGTCGGAGTGACATGAGGGTTATGTGAACTAAGGGAGTTTGGTAAAGCAAACTAGGGGAACCTTCACGTGATACCCAATCAAAAGATCCTTTATCTAGGCATGGAATGGCCACGATAAATCCATAGGTCGGAATTAGGCTGGGGCAGACAAAAGGGTTATTATATTAGCTTAGTTTGTTGATGTATCAAATTCTATAAATATTTTATTTTTTAATGAAGGAAACATTTTACCTAATTTTATTCCAAATATCAGTAAAAAATATTTTTGACTAGTTTATTAAGCTATCAACACTTATTATCATGCAAGAAAATAAGTGTTAATATGAATTTAGAAAGAAATTAGTAATATATGATATTTTTACTATTTAAATATTATAGTATGCATATTAATAGTATTAAAAATCATGTTCTTCATTTTTGCCATAAACTTAAATCCTACTATATATATAATAAATGCTGTTTAAATTAATACCATTTAAAACAATTCACACAATTCAAATTAATATTGTATGATAATATTATAATTTATACTAATACTATTCAAATTAATTCATTAAGAAAAATTTAGTATTTTTATCGAGTTTATTATATTAATAATCAAATGCAATAAAGGATAATTCTTGTCTGCTTATTCAAAGACAAACATATTAAAATCTACAGATTCAATTAACATAATAGCATTTTTAATTACGTTCACATTTTTTGCAGATTTACATTCGTTAATTTAAATTTGCAAATACATCTTTTTTTTTTTTAAACCTCATTGCAGAATTTCAATTTTTAATCACTTTTAAACATCGATTTTTTTTTTCTTGTATTCGATTACGAACATCGGATCACGAATTCATTTAATTTATCCCCCCTCCAAATATTTAAAAAAAAATAAATAACTGAAAATCCATCTTACATAAAAACTAGAATCCCAAACCATGTAAACACTCAATTTTTCGCAAAAATTTCAATCTAGACTGAGGAAGAAGAACCTGTGTCGTTGGGTTGCACGCTCAAACCAATTAACCTTCTTTTTCGTGAAATATGAACGGCGGAGTAAGTGATCCTGTCCCTGAGGTCCATTATCACGTTAAGCCGCCTCAAGCTAATGAGATTCATTTTTTTCTTTTTCATTCGCAACAGGACCCCCTGTTTTAGTTCAGATGTTGAGACTCTTTTGATGGGTAAACCTGGATTTAAGTTTATGACAAAAGTGAAGGACTTTGTTTTTAGTTTATGTTGTTCTTTGGTAAGATTTAAATTGATGTGAATGTTAAATTGAAGTGCTTTTGTGGCGTCTTTTGTGTTAATGCATTTCCAGATGGCTAATTTTATTTTTTATTATGGGTTTACTTTCCTTTGTGGGATGCTTGTGATAATTATTTTGTATTTTTTAGGAATATTGATGGTTTTGAGCTCCAATTATGTATGGCACGTCAAAATTACTCATAGACAGACATAAGTGGAGGCATTATCTAATTTTTTACATTATCTTATTTTTTTCTGGATTATTATCGATTTTTTTATTCCCCCCTCATTTGAGTGTCATATGGTGAAAATTAGGAAAGTCCCCATCACTATCGATGTGAGACACGTAACACATTCGCCTTGAGTTCATTTATGTAAGTCGTCAAAGATCTCGATAGAGAGGCATAAGAAGGGACATTATCTAGCAAAAGGGCATTTAAGGGTAATTTTCTTCCATTTGGTTTGGCTCGGTTTGTTGCTCTACGATCTTTTTGTGCACACTTTAGGCTAAATAGACCGAGATCTACAGTTTAACATGTATATCTGAATCACTATAAACGTCCTTGCTATGGCTACGATTCGTACCTAAAGCCTGTAGTTCCAAAAGGCAGAGTGCTAACCAATTGGCCATCTGGCCGCTTTCTTCCATTTGAATGTCGTATGGGAAAAAAATCGGACAAATCCTACCAATATGGACGCGAGACACTTTACACATGTTTCCCCAATCGCCATCAAGCTTCTTCGTTTCTGAAAGAAATGACTGCAACGAACCCCACCAGTGGGTTCCAAACATGTCCCCTCTATCACATTTACTATGTACTTTACGAAAGTTAGATTTGTATTAATTATCGACACTAATTTATTGTATTTTGACTGTGGTTTCTATGTATCTCTGAAAGTGTCAAGTGTGTTTTTTAAAGAGAAGAATTTCAAAGGACATTTTTAAAAATTGGTCGTAGAGACGTGAAGGTTATGTGAAACAAGTGAGTTTTTCAAAGCAATCTAGGGGAACCTTCACGTGATAACCTAACCAAAAGATCCCTTATCTAGGCCTGGAATGGCCACAATAAATCTATAGGTCGGAATTAGGCTGGGGCAGATAAAAGGGTTATTATATTAGGTTAGTTTGTTGATGCATCAAATTTTGTAAATATTTATTTTTTAATGTAAGAAACATTTTAACTAATTTTATTTCAAATATCAGTAAAAAATATTTTTTGCTAGTTTATTAAGCTATAACACTTATTATCATACAAGAAAATAAGTGTTAATAAGAATTTAGAAAGAAATTAGTAATATATGCTATTTTTACTATTTAAATAGTATAGTATGCATCTTAATAGTATTAAAAATCATTTTTTTCATTTTTGCCATAAACTTAAATCCTACTATATATATAATATGCTGTTTAAATTAATACTATTCAAAATAATTGTACAATTCAAATTAATATAATATGACAATATTATAATTTATACTGATACTACTCAAATTAATCCATTAAGAAAAATTTAATATTTTTATCGAGTTTATTATATTAATAATCAAATGCAATAAAGAATAATTCTTGCCTGCTTATTCGAAGACAAAAATATTAAAATCTACAAATTCAATTAACATAATAGCATTTTTAATTACGTTCACGTTTTTGCAATGTGCATTCATTAATTTAAACATTCAAATAAATATTTTTTCAAACCACATTGCAGAAATTAAATTTTTAGCAAATCACTTTTAAACATGGAATTTTTTTCTGCACTCTATTACGAATATCGGATCACGAATACTTTTAATTTATCCCCTCCAATATTTAAAAAAATAAATAACTAAATATGCATCTTACATAAAAACTGAATCTCAGACCAAGTAAACGTTCAATTTTTTCAAAAATTTCAATCTAAACAGAGAAAAAGGAATCGGTCTCGTTCGGTTACACGCTCAAACAATTAAGCTTCTTTTTTGCTCATGAAATATAAATGGCGGAGTAAGTGATCCTGTCCCTGAGGCCCATTAGCAAGTTAAGCCGCCTCGAGCTAATGAGATTAATATTTTCTTTTCATTCGCAACAGCATTATGACCCCCGTTTTAGTTCAGACGCTGAAACTCTTTTGATGGGTAAACGTGGATTTAAGTATATGAAAGAAATTGATGAACAGGGTTGTTTTTAGGTTATGTTACTGTTTGGTAATATTTAAATTGATTTCTTTCAGATGAATTTTGACACAAGTCTCCTTTTGCGTTAATTTGTCTCTTGTCTACTAATTTTATTTTTTGATTATGGATGCAATTTCCTTTGGGGAATGCTTGTGATAATTATTTTGTATCTGATGAATATCGATGGACTCGAGTTACAATTATGTATGTCATGTCGAAGCTAACCATAACGTGGCATAAGACGGGGTATTATCTATCAAGAGGACATTCAAGTGTAATTTTCTCCCATTTTTTTGATTTGTTGCTATACGGTCATTTTGTATACACTCCAGGCTAAATAAACTGGGATCTACAGTTTAGCGTGTGCATTCTGAACACCTAACAAACATCCTTGCTATGGCCAAGATTCGAACCAGAAGACTATGGTACCAAAGGCCAGAGCGTTAGCCAATTGGCCATCCAGCCACTTTCTTCTATTTGAGTGTAGTATCGGGAAAAAAAACAGAAAAATCTCACCACTATTATTTTAAGACACTTTACACATGTTGTCACAATCGCCATCAAGTTTCCTTGTTCCGAAGGAAATGACGCCAATGGACACCACCCGTGGATTCTAACTATGTACTTTCATTCATGCACCTTACCTTATTATTGTAATAATTATGAACACTAATTCACCGTATTTTGATAATGCTTTCCTTGCATCTATTTGATTTTTAATATTGTCTTTTATGAGAGAAGGATTTAGAAAGATATTTTTTAAAATGTGCTGGAGTGACATGATGGATATCTGAACTAAGGGAGTTTGGCAAAGCAAACTAGGGAAACCTAATCAAAATATCCATTATCTAGTTCTGGTATGGCCATAATAAATCTATAGGCCTAAATTAGGCTCAGAGAGATAAGAGGCATTTTGGAAAAGGTTGCTTAACTCTTGGATTATGCATCGCCATCACGATTCTCCATGTGAAAAAACGGCAACTGATTCTCCATGTTGTATTAAAATCAGCAGATTCAATTAACATAGTAGCATTTTTAATTACGCTCACATTTTTGCAGTGTACATTCAATGTAATTTAATATGCAAATACATTTTTTTTCAAACCTCATTGCAGAATTAAAACTTTTAGCCAAATCACTTTTTAAACATCGATTTTTTTTTCTTCTGTACTCTATTACGAATATCGGATCACGAATTCATTTAATTTATCCTCCCCAAATATTAAAAATAAATAAATAAATAACAGAAAATCCATCTTACATAAAAACTGAATCCCAAACCGAGTAAACGCTTCAATTTTTCGCAAAAATTTCAATCTAAGCCTAGGAAGAAGAACCGGTCTCGTTCGGTTGCACGCTCAAACCAATTAACCTTCTTTTGACCATGAAATATAAACGGCGGAGTAAGTGATCCTGTCCCTGAGGTCCATTATTACGTTAAGCGCCTCAAGCTAATGAGATTCATTTTTTTCTTTTTCATTCACAACAGCATTATGACCCCCCGTTTTAGTTCAGACGTTGAAACTCTTTTGATGGCTAAACCCGGATTTAAGTTTATGACAAAATTGAACAACATGGTTATTTTTAGTTTATGTCGCTGTTGGGCAAGATTTAAATTGATTCCCTACAGATGCATTTTGAAAGAAAGGATTTTTGTGAAGTCTTTTGTGTTAATTTATCTCTTGCTTATTAATTTCATTTTTTGATTATGGGTTCGATTTCCTTTGTGGGATGCTTGTGATAATTATCTTTTATTTGATGAATATCGATGGACTCGAGTTACAGTTACATAAGTCGTTAAACCTACCCATAGTCAGGAATAAAAAGAAGCATTATCTAGCAAAAGGACATTTAAGAGTGATTTTTTTCCATTTAGTTTGGTTTGGTGTGTTGCTCTACGTTCATTTTGTGCACACTTTAGGCCAAACAGGCCGGATCTACAGTTTAATGCGTATTCCGAACCACTAAGCATCCTTGCTAGGCTAGGATTCAAACCTAAAGACTGTGGTACCAAAAACCAGAGAGCTAGCCAATTGATCATCTGGCCGCTTTCCTCCATTTGAGTGTCGTATGGGGAAAAATCAGAAAAATCCCACCACCATTACTGCGAGTCACTTTACACATGTTGTCACAATCGCCATCAATCGCCGTTGTCACAATCGTCATTTACGTTTACTATTCACCTTACCAGAGGTAGGTTTGTAACAACTATCAGCTCTAATTTATTGTATTTGGACAATACTTTCTATGCATCTATGTGCGTGTCAGTTGTCTTTTAAGAGAGAAGGATATAGGAGGACCCTTTTAAAAAAGTGTCAGATAGCCGTCTAGGTTTTGTGAACCAAGGGAGTATGGTAAATCAAACTAGGGAAACTTTTAAGAAATACCTAATCAAAAGATCACTTATCTAGGCCTGTAATGGCCACGATAAATCTATAGGTCGGAATTAGGCTCGGGAAGATTAAATGATTATCAGATTAGCTTTAGTTTGTTGATGTACCAAATTCTGTAAATGCTTTTTATCTTTTGTGCAATAAATATTTTACAGAAATTCATTTCAGATATTAGTAAAAAAAAAACCATTTCGACAAATTTATTAAGTTATCAGCATTACCTATCATACAAGATAATAAGTTTTAATAAGAATTTAGAATGAAATAAGAAATATATAATATTATTACTATTTAAATAGTATAGTATGAATAGCAATAGTATTAAAAAATATGTTATTCATTTTTGCCATAAACGTAAATCCTATTACACTATCTGGAAGAAAGTGACTGGACATTTCGAAAAGTAGAAAACTCGCCATATCACGTGTCAAATTAATACTGCCGCCACGGGAAGAGTTTCTGAGTTCGAGAAAAATCTTGCCAAGGTGTCATATCTCATAATCCAAAATCAAAATACAAGATCAGAACAAACCCCGAAGTGGATGACCTATAATAACCGTCAAACATCCATGGATAAATCGCTAATGAACAGCCACAGGTGTGGCGTTTCTGACCAAGACTCTTTCGTATCTAATTTATTAGGCCCATAAATTAATTCATTAAGAAACCAACAAGAAATTTCGATGGGCCAAAGACCACCGTACTTACTCTGGATGACTACGCGTCACGAGTTTACCCTTTTCCGTTCCGATGGACGTGTTTTAAAAATCAAGTTTGGTGGAGGAGGATTGATGGTATGGGCCTGTTTCTCCTGGTATGGGGCTGGCCCCACTGGTGAAGGTTGATGGTGCGATGAATGCCGATAGATACTATCGACAATCATGCCCTTCCTTTTTCAAACACAAAAATATTAAAATCTTGATTGGTATGTGAACAACAACGTTCAATTAACATACAGCATTTTAATTACTATGGAACTTCTTGTTAAACATTTGGAAGGATTTTTGCATATTTAGTACAGAAAGGGTTCATCAATTTATAAATATGGGTTTATGTCGTTAAACACATAGTGTATATAAATAATATATTATTCTAATTTTTTCAAAAAATAATTCATATTCAAATAAATAAAATATAATAATTTTTAATAATAATGCTATTTAAATTAAATCATTAAGAAAATGTTTAGTATTTATATCTTTATTGCATTAATAATCAAGAGATACAATATAGAACAACTCTTGTCTGCTTTTTTTCAAACACAAAAATATTAAAATCTACGGGATTAACATACAGCATTTTTAATTATGCATTTTTTGCATATTTATTTTATTACATCTTTTCAAAATCATTGCAGAATTAAAAAAATCTCTTTTAAAATCGAAACTCTGAAAATCGGATAACGAACTCATTTAATTTATTCCTCCAAATATTTAAAAAAAAGATAACTGAAAATCCATCTTACATAAAAACTGAATCTCAAACTAAATAAAAGCTCAATTTTTTTCGCAAAAATTTCAATCTAAACTAAAGGAAGAAGAACCGGTCTCGTTTTGTTGCACGCTCAAACCAATTAGCCTTCTTCTGCTCATGAAATATAAACGGCGGAGTAAGTGATCCTGTCTCTGAGGTCCATTTCATGTTAAGCCGCTCAAGCTAATAAGATTAATTTTTTCTTTTCATTCGCAACAGCATTATGAACCCCTTTTAGTTCAGATGTTGAAACTCTTTTGATGGTCAAACCTGGATTTAAGTTTGTGACAAAAATGAAGGAAATTGCTTTTTTTTTAGTTTATGCTGCTGTTTCGTAAGATTTAAATTGTTTCGTTTCAGATGAATTTTTTGAGACAAGTGATTTTTTGTGAGATCTTTGTATTATTTTATCTCCTGCTTGTTAATTTTATTTTTGATTATGGATTCGTTTTCCTTTTGTGAGATGCTTGTGATAATTATTTTGTTTGATAAAATAAGATGGCCTCGAGTTCCAGTTATGTAATATGTCATGTTAAAACTACCCATAGCCAGGTTAAGAGGAGGCATTATTTTTATCCATTTGAGTGACTTATGGGAGAAAACCCGGAAAATGTTGATAATATGGAAACGAGTACACTTCATATAGGGTGTCGCAATCTCCAGTGAACGTCCTCACTTATGACTGCAATGAACCCCGGCAGTGACTTCAACCATAGTTCACTCCTTATCGCTATGCAACTTACCAAAGTTAGGTTTATAATAATTATCGATACTAATTTATTGTATTTTGATAATGCTTTTCCTGCATCTATTTGAGTGACAGTGTTGTCTTTTAAGAAAAAAGGATTTTGAAATATATTTTTATAAAGGTGCCGGAATGACATAATGAATATCTGAACTAAGGAGTCTGGCAAACTAAGGAAACCTACCTAATCGAAAGATCCATTATTTACGTCTGAGATGAAAATCTGTAGATAGAGTAAGATACATCTATAGGTAGGAATATAGGCTAGGAAAGTTTAGCGGCACTTTGGCGAGGTTGCTTAAATCTTGGAGTGTACATCGCCATACCGATTCTTCATGCATAAAAAGACTAATCCTTTGACAATGCTTTCCTGCATCTATGTGGTGACAAATGTTGTATTTTATGAGAGAAGGATTTTAGAAAGATTTCTTTAAAAATAGCCGGAGTCACATGATGGATATCTGAACTAAGGGAGTTTGGTGAAGCAAACTAGGGAAACCTAATCAAACCCGTTATATAGGCCCGGGATACCCATAATAAATCTAAAGGCCTGAATTAGGCTTGGAAAGATTAGGCAGCACTTTGACAAAGACTTTGCGTAACTCTTGGATTATGCATCGCCATACTGGTCCTTTCCGTTGAAGTATATTTTGAAGTGGTATTAAATTTTCCTCCCAACCTACCTACTATGGAATACTGATACAATGAACATCCAGAACTCTATTTCTGAACTGTGAGACCCTGCTATGTATCAGAAATCAATGTCGGATATGTGTTTCTTACACCATTTTGCATTTCCGCCTTGGAAGTGCTCGTTCTCCTGAGCTGTCGTCTAACTGAAACGTCTGGTCAATGATCAAAAACTCAACGACTGTGCCAGAACACACAATCTGCTGCTATGCCAGATCAGCTTTTGCAATCAGTAGAAGAAGAATGGACTGGAATCCAAAGCATCTTTTTATTCAACGCCAAGGCGTATAGCAGCAATTACCGCCATATCTGGCAATTGCACAAAACACTAAAACATTTCGTATTCTTTAATTCGACGAAGGCTGTATTTTCAATCATTTCACCTTTAGATTTTGTGTTAATTTATTAAATTTGACTTTGATATCCATTGCTTCTCTTGGTATTGCCTTTTCGACAATCAGCAGTGTAACTGATAAACCGATAGATATCATATATAACACTATGTAGAACAGGATAATTTTGAAAAAGAATTTTGAAACAGTGTTTACAACAAAGCCCACAGTGTATTGAACCTCAGCCCTAATGATCATCATCGACTCACGTTGTCACTGAACCACGAGTCAGGAGCAACATATTATATGCCACGTGATTAAATTATTTTTTTAATAGTTTAGTGTCTTCGAAACATCGAATCAAAAATTTTTTTAAATTTTTTTATTGTAACGCCAGGCATATCAATAAAAAACTATTTTTATTTTAAAAAGGGTTTTAATCTTTGGTAAAAAAAATTGATGTCAAAAAGGCGTACTTTAAATATCATTTAGAAAGAAACAATCTTTTCACATTCTAATGATTGCTATAAGTGGACGGAGGGTGTGCTTTTATTGACTGTTTCGGTAAACGCAATGCAATCCTCACAATAAGGGTTATCAATCTCTCCAAATAATGATTATTTTGCAGGGAGAGGCTAATGTATCAAGTGTCTCCTTTGAAAATTTAATACGGAATCTAAAGATTCACATGATGGATCGTATGGATATTTGGTGTAATTTTTCATTGCCTCAAATTGGCATATTCAGTGGCAGATAGCCAAGTTAGTCTTACTTATGGCTCCGTGTGGTTAAATGATTGTTTTTGTTTGCGAAAATTATTTTTGCCCACCCATTACAGCAATTGGTTGATTTGAATGAATATTTATGCTTGCAAAGAATGGAAAGTAAACAGGTAGAAAGTGTGTGTTACAACCGTTGTTGCGTATCAAAAATTGTTCGGTTACAAGCAAAATGAATGTTGTTTAAGTATAAATTGCATGATTTAAAACAATAAAGGATATTGTTAAGCAAATTAGGCATTGTTTTTTAAAAAAATAAATAATTTTATGAAAAATATATTTCCGAAATTGTTTTTTGTGATTTTGTTTAAAAATTTATATTTTTTTTGTTCAATTCGGAGCACACATGGGTAATGAAATCTACTGGACGATTCGGGGCTGTTGTAAATCATGAAATCTGCTGAACAGTTCAGGGCACTTGTGGATCAGGAAATCTACTGAACAATTCGAGGTACTCGTGGATCATGAAATTTACTGGACGAATACGGGGCACTTGTAGATCATGAAATCTACTAAACAATATGGGCTCTTGTGGATCATGAAATCTACTGGACGAATATGGGGCACTTGTGGATCATGAAATCTACTAAACAATATGGGCTCTTGTGGATCATGAAATCTACTGAACAATACGGGGAAACTTGTGGATCATGAAATCTACTAGACGAATAGGGGGCACTTGTAGATCATGAAATCTACTGAATAATTTGGGGAACTTGTGGATTCTAAAATATCCTGTTGACAATTGGCGGGGAAACAACGTGTTCTGCAACAACGTTAATCTTCACTGAGAGTTAAGAGTTATACGAGAATTTTCGAAGATAAACTGATTCTCATTTGAGTATAAAACATCAAAACCCCTAGGAAAGTCTCATTAGGCAATTAGAAATAATCCAAGATAGCCCAATATTATCTATAACAAATCTACTCGTTAAAGGCAATAGCTACTCCAATCCTGTGTAACACGCCCATATGTCGAGATCATATCAGTATCAATATTATTTACAGTGTTATTACATTTTCCAATCAGGGACGATTTTGCATCATGTAAAATATTAATAGAAAAACGGAAAGAAGATCTCGAAAACACCCATGAAGTTGCATTAATATATCATACGGTAACATCACATTAATCTGCTAATTAAGTGACCGTGATTAAGCTAATGAAAAGATTAACTCCTGCACTGGCAATTCTTCTTGAGTGCATTCTTTTTTAATTTCAGGAGTTATTGAAATATAAACAATAAGTTAGCAGTAGAATATTAATTAATGTTAGTAATTCTATGAGTAAAAGCACAATTAATTACTGCCTGGTTGGTGGCTAGATCTTTCAAATTGCAAAAATAAGAATGTCTTGTTGGGTTTGAAAAAGAGAAGAAAACGAGCTACCAGGCCCATCGTGTACAAGCTATGTAGCGCCGAATTTACTCGCAAATTTGCTGAATGGTAATTCTGATGTAACAACTAATAACAACGAAAATCATTTTATGAAATATAGAACTACCAAAGGTTGAACAGCAAAATCTGTATTGGCAAATTAAAAAAGAACGAAAAAAAATTGGCATAAAATACACGACGACATGTTGTGAAAAAGATGTTTGCCAGGGAAATCTCGTAAAAACACGAAATAAATTCGAAACACTAACTGACTCACCGCCGTTACAATCTATGTTAGATCATGGCCCTTCGCCTACTGGTAGATTCTGGAAACAAGAGATGTTTATTTTTCGGGGTTCGGGGTTGTTAGCCCTACGCCTTACAGTCATGTTAGACCATGGCCGTTTGTCCAGTGGCAGATTCCGAAACAGAAGATATATTCGTTTTACGGTTTAGGTTGTTAGCCCTACGCCTAATGGTCATATTAGAAAGGGACCTAGAGTTTAAGGTGGATTCTGAATCCCTGACAGACATACATAGCACAGCCAGGACTCGAACCCGAAACCTGTGGTACCGAGCACAAGTCAATTGACCATCAAACCCTAAATTAGAAACACTAAGGAAATGAATTATAATATTCCGAGAATACTTAATAAAAGAATACTTACCCTCGAGATATTATGAGATTTGTTATTTTTTGTTGGTTAGATGACTCAAGTGAGAGATACATCTAACGATGTATTCCGATAAATAGAATAACCTCGCCGGCTAGTAATTGTCAATGTGAGACTTGCACACACATTTTTTCATGTTTTTTTTTTATTATTATAAAATAGTAAAATAAATTCATCTATATCAAGGGAGAAATAAAAAACTGAACTTCTGAATTTTTTTTTAATAATTAAAGCATTAAAATCAATTACGCTTGTTATCAAGGAAACATTTCATGAATACTATTTTGATTTACAAAGGAATATTTGTTTATTCCAGAATGGATAAGCTTAATAATGAAGCGTCTTACAATTTACAAACACGAGCCAGTTAATGCTGAAACATAAAACAATGCTGCAGAAATCCTTCAACTTGAAAGATAACAGGGCCAAGTCAGGGGTTGTGGAAGGGAGTAACCTAAATATTCACTGCGACTGCAATCCATTTTTGCACGGGACGATGAAGAAGGACACTCGAGAAGTTGAAGTAAGCGTTTTCGCAAGGGTATTGTAAGCAGGGTCCATGGCGTCTAGACGGCAGCACAAGAGGGCAGAAGCTCATGTCAGCAGTTTTACGCTTCTGCTTCAGGAATGAACACACTGAGGTCCACCGATGCCTGTTCTTGCAGATTGCATGTGCATTTTTATAACAAATATAATTGGTGGTTTTTTTTGTAAGATTTGATAATTATGATGAAAGATTCCAATTAGAAACAAGATCCAACTTTAATTTAATACAAAAAAAAGTAAAAAATATCCCTCATGGAAGGAGGGAAAGAGTACAGCTTCGTTTTTGATGGAAAACCCTTAGGGTACAAGTGTAGCTGAAGAAGGAGAGTAGTGCCTTTCGGGATGTCTTTTAAAGGGAACTACCCCGCAGTTGCGTATAGTATTTGATAAAAACCAGGAAAATGCCCAGCATATAGACCTAACGAGGGGCCTAATGGTCGAATGGCTAGCGTTCTCGGCTCTCGGTACCACAGGTTTCGAATCGGTGGTGCCATGGACGTTTGTTAGTGGTTCGAAATCCCCTTTAAATCGTAAGTTCCAGTGTCATATGATTGTAGAGGGCCACAGAAATAAATTTATCTTCTGAAATATTTTTAATATTTAAAGCATTAAAACTAATCTTTATATTTTTTTATCAAGCAAACAATATTTTGATATATCAAGGAATATTTGTTACTCCTGAATGGTTAGCCTTAATAATGAAAC
>BPLR01002546.1:0-186655 GCA_021605095.1 Caerostris extrusa
GTGATAATTTTAGGAATTCTTTGCATCCTTACTGAATTTAAATTAATAACTAATATATATTTTTATTCGTAATGATTTATTGTACGAATGTAAAAACATATGTGCCAGTTTATTTCATGTGGATTCATATTGGAAATTTCAGTATTAAATAATATGTTTGATTATATAGCCCCAGTTTGCAACTGATGAAACCACTCTTTTTTATGACCTCAAAGTTTGCATTCTATTCATTTGGCTAAATATCCTTAAAATTAAAAATTAAATTTCTATGCCAGGGAATATGTGTGAGGGTGGTAACGACGTCTTTTCACAATTGAGAATACTACAAAATGGTTAAATGAACTTTAAAAGTTTACTATTCTACATGGGTGGCATCATATTGCATAAAAGGTGGTAGTAATTTCTATATAAGACATCATAAGTCTTCTCAAAAGTAAAAGATTAATAATTTCAAATTCTGTTTACGCCAGCAATAGCTACGATTAAGCATGTGAAAGTTTGAACGAATATGCTTCTTTCCTTCAATCTTGGAGGTTGTTTTATTATACCTGTTCGATTGTTCCAAAATATCCAAAGTTTGTTCTCAATTTTCGCTTGAATTTCTTTTCCCTTAGTCGCGCTCCACTATGGTATTACCAATGTACGCATGAAATATATTGCACTAATCACGCGCCACTTTTCGTTATTATTCTCCATTTTTAATCCACAACATTCTAAAACTTTCGATGATTTGATTCATACAATCGCTCCTACGGTCATTTTGCCACCGCCTGTGGGCTAAATGGGCCGGGACCTGCAGTTCGCGTGGATTCTTCAACCTAACGGCTTTCCTTCTCACAACCATGGGATTTGAATCTGAAGCCCATGGTACCAAAGAAGGCCAGGAGTTACCCAACAATTGAACATCAGGCCGGAGGGACTTGGATATAAGCAGTATAAGGACTCAAATAACTAATTCTAATTCAAAGTCTATTTGATTTTTTCTTTATTTTGAAAATATGCATTCGTTAACTTGTTTGAACAGTTAATGCAAACATAAGTATTACCCAGCGCTGCTGTACGCTAATTTTTGCTTTTATCCACTATTAGTTACTTGCCTTGCAATAAATTTCAATTTTCTTCCGACATCTCTTCTGATTGAACACCCTATAGCTGCAACTTCAATACAAATTTTATTCACAATATGAGAGTTAATTACTATCAAGATCTCCAGTAACAAAACAAGAAACGATTAGCTTTCAGCTACTCATGAAGTCATAAGTAATCTGGTTTTCAAAATAAAACAATGCTTTAACTGAAATAGGACTTGAATTGGCCGACACGCTTCAAAAGTCGGAATTCAAAAAAAAAGCAAGCTCGGGGGAATGAATGCACTTTGACATTCATATAACAATCTGCACTACGTGAGTAACATCCAATTCTCATCCATTATTAGGCCGGCCCATTGCATAGAAACGCGCACGGCCATCATCCGGTCAGTGGAAGCTCTTCATTCTAAATAATAGAAGGGTGGCGTGGAAAATTCGAATATGGTTATTTTCGGCGCTCTTTGACGGAGAGAACTGTAAATCAGGGGTCGGCCGGACGCTGCAGGTGGCAGTGATGGGGGTGGGCCTGCATAGCGAGCACTTCCGATGATGGATCGATCCTCAACTCTATTGGGCGACCCCCTGCTACTCATGCATGCTTGATTCGGTGGAATCATGGAAGATGAGGAATGATGTTTGATGTTTGAATGATGAAGAATGATTAAAAAATCGCTTAACCTAATAGATTGTAGTATTGTATAGCATTAATTTATATCATTAAAAATATTTGTTGAATGCTTTGATTAAGTCATATTCGCAATAAATAACGCTATTAATGCTCCAATGAATACCATCATTCATTTACATCAATTAAAAATATTTGTTGAATGTTTTGATTAAAACATATTCGCAATAAATATCGTAATCCATAACAATAGAAGTTGTATTCGTATATTTGAGGATAACTTTAAAATGGGCTAATATCAATTTTAAGATGAAAGAGTTTTGAAATTTCTAATGTTAGAAACCAGTTAACAAACTTAATAGAATTTTGATTCGTATGTTATCCGTATATTAAAATGTATATATTATAAACTGTTTTACATAATATAAACCAATAAAGAAACTCAAAGCTCCTTCTCTTTCGATTTTTCTTTTTCTTATTGGTTTGATTTGGTGGCGATCGGTGTCAACTTTAAATTGTTTATGCAGCGTGTATTGCCGAAGAAGAAAAAATTAGGCTGATAAGATTTGGTTGGTAAAAACTTTGTGAATTACACAACGAATTCGGAAAAGTCCAGAGAAATATTCTGCAATATCTGAAAGAATTCAGAAAAAATTAAGAAAATCTGAAAATTTTAAATGGTTACAGATTTAAAATTATTACAGGAAAATATAATAAATATATTCAAATAAAAATATTAGAAAAATAAATGCTTAAAAAATACAATCTAGAAAATGCATCAAAATTTTGAGGTTCCCAATAAAAATATTTCGTTGAATAATAAAATATTTCGTTATAAAAATAATTCGATCATTTACAATTTAAAAAGCATACCCTAATTTAAGAAATATTCATACTTTCGATAGTTCTTAGCCAAATCCTATGAAAATTACGAACTTTCATAGCTATGCATTTATATTTTTCTGACATCGTTTTTAAGCAAAAACATTTACATAAAACTGCTTTTGAATAAAAATATATAAGTTTAAATTGTATTTTTAAGTAACTATGCAAACAAACGTACTTTATCTCCGTTAGAAAAATTATCCAAAATTTTATTACAAAACCTTACTGTTTTTTATAGACATATTTGCCGTTTAACTTATAATTTTTAGAATAATAGTTCATCACGTTTGTTAAATTTAAAAAAAAAAGGCCGAATCACAGAATAAGGGCCGCTGGGATTTGACGTCAAAAATTATTTTCACCAAAGTCAGTCGACAGTAATAATAAGTAATTGTAAGTGAAGAATTGAATTGTTAATTGTACAAGAAAACAGGGTTACCACATTTTCATTTACATATTTTTATTTATTCATTAGCATTCATTTATCGCTCAGTTGGCATCACAAAATAGTCGCCAAATCCCAAGGGTCCCTATTTGCGATTTGGCTAAAAACATTAACTCAGTTTGAATGTTTTTTAAAATTTCAAAAATGGTGCATAATGGTCACTCATAAAATTAAAATAAAATTTTTGGTCTAATATTTAATTTTTGTATGGATCTAACGTACTCGGTTATAACTGTTATAAAAAGAATATTAAAGTTATGTTAAAATAATCTTAATCAATTATTTTTTTTTTTTTAAATTGTAAAATGATTTATAATATTTATTGAACAGTTTAAGAATAAAGATAGATATTAAAAGGGTATGTTTTTTTTTTTTACTGTTGAATTATTTTTGATAAAAAGCAACACCACAAAAACTTTGCCTTTATTATTCAAATATAATAAGCTGATTAGGAAAATATTAGTACGATTTCCGTATTGTGAATAACTAGGAAGGCACTTATTTGAGACGCAACATTAAATTTTGCCAGATAAATGAAAAACAATTATATTGCACGAATGTGATTAATTTTAGCATTTTCAAATTGAAATGGAAGTCCTTTTATAAAAATATTCCATTTTAAATAATAATAAATCATATAATATGTATATTTAATAATTAATCATTAATATGCATTAAGTAGAAGTGCATGAAATTTAACTACATAAAACCTTAACACAAAAAGGTTATAATTACAAGAAATTTCGAAATGAAAATAATTGATTTCAGTACAAAAAACACTTAAATTACCTATCTATTAAATCTATTTTAAAAAAAACTAAGCAAAATAATACGTAATAACCACAAGTTTCGTCTAATTCCTTAACAAACACTAATTCCATGCTCGTCCAAGGACAAAAATAATCAATAAATGAAATATTGATTAATATTAAATAAAAAAACTATATAAAAATTGAGTAATTATTGGAAAACATTAAATATAAAACCTGAACACAAAAAGAAAATAATTACTAGCAATTTCGAAATGAAAATTTATTTCAATACAATAGTTAATTTAAAATTTGAAAATGAAAATTTATGAATGAAAATTTATTTGAGTATAAAAACACTTAAATTAACAAAAATCTATTTTAAAAATCTAAAGAAAATAATATGTAATAACCACAAGTTTCGTCTAATTCCTTAACAAACGCTAATTCCATGCTCGTCGAAGGACAAAAAATAATCAATAAATGAAATATTGATTAATATTAAACATAAAACTATATAACAAAAAACTAAAAACATAAAACTAAATTTTGATAAAACTATTAGAAAAACTAAATTTTGTAATTATTGGTAAATATTAAATATGAAATCTTAACACAAAAGAAAATAATTACTAGAAATTTCAAATGAAAATTTTTAGTATTTCAGTACAAAAAACACTTAAAATAACTATTAAATCTATTTTAAAATGTAAGCAAAAATAATATGTAATAACCACAAGTTTCGTCTAATTCCTTGACAAAAACTAATTCCATGCTCGTGTCCAAGGACAAAAAATCAATAAATGAAATAATGATTAATATTAAATAAAAAAACTATATAAAAATTGAGTAAGTATTGGTAAATATTAAATATAAAACCTTAACACAAAAAAGAAAATAATTACTAGAAATTTCAAAATGAAAATTTATAGTATTTCAGTACAAAAAAATTAAATTAGCTATTAAATCTATTTTAAAATTGAAGCAAAATAATACGTAATAACCACAAGTTTCGTCTAATTCCTTAACAAATACTAATTCCATGCTCAAGGACGAAAAAAATCAATAAAAGTAATAGGAACGAAAATGATTAGATGTTGCCATTTCTTGAAAGATAAATATCGAAGAGGCATTTTAACTTTTCTCAGACATCTTCACAACCACTCTTACGGCACTAATTGTTTGCCACTAATAAAACACGGCTGCTTCGAAACAAGCTCAAACTAAGACAGAAACGCGGTGGTGCATTCTCAGTCTTAAAACTTTTTTCCCCCATCCCTTTGCCTTCGTTACTGCCATCATTATCCCTGGTCTTTCTTTTTAAATAATATTCCTGATAATAACAATAATAATGACTTTCGGAAGTCTTTCGAGGCCCGGGAGATTTTCCCTAATGAGGGAAGAGGGAAAATTTTCGGGGACTATAACGTGGGTCGTGATTATGATGCACACCATGAAGAAAGCGATTACGATGAAGATGAAGATGACTCTTCAATTCGATATTGTTAAGAGAAAATAACGAAGAAGAAGAACAGTGGATAAAAGGACTGAACATAACATTTTTGTTTAGTTAAAAAGTCAAGACGTAAAGTATTTTTGGGGCAGGAATATTTTTATTTGGAAAATTTAAAAGTTTTGAGTATTAGGATAATTTTAATAACAAGCAATTTGGAAAACACCAGATTTATAATAATTTTTTTATGAAAATAACTTAGTAAGACTTATTATTCAAAAGAAGGCTTAACTTGGAAGACAATTTAGTTATAAAAAATTGGTTTATTAACATACAGGAAAACTTTGTAATAGTGGCGGGAAGGGGGATATTTCAATTATTATCTACATGAGCTTAAATATAAACAAAACAAAACAAAATAAACTCTTTAAATATAAACAAAACAAAATATTTTGTATTTATTAAAAGAGCTTATACTGCTCAATCCTCAAAAAAAAAAAAAACAATATTGAGTCAATTTACGAATATAATGTTAACCAAAAATACCATTGTTATAATAAGATTACATTATTTTAGAATATATATAAGCAATTTGTTTGTATTGAAAAAATTATATTTTAAGAATTGTATTACTATAAATACAAATATAGATGGCTAAATTAAAGATTTTTCAAATTGATTTCACGCAAATCAGTTTTTTAGTGATATGTTTTCGTATATTAAATGAGTATAATTTTTTATTGAATTAGTTTTGATAATGAGCAATGCCATTGCAGTTTTTCTTGATTATTCAAATATGATACACTGATCAAGAAAATAATATTACAATTTCCTTTTAGTGAAAAACTTTAAATGAAATTCAGAATTGAAATGGAAGTCCTGACAAAAATATTTTAAGAATATTCCATTTTTATATAATAATAAATCATACAAAATACAAATTTAATAATTAATCATTAAAATCCCAAGTAGAAATGCATCCGATTTAAAACGCCATAAAACCTAAAACAAAAGAAAATAATTACTAGAAATTTGGAAACTAAAATTTATTTTAGTACAAAAATCACTTAAATTAACTATTAAATCTATTTTAAAAATCAAAGCAAATAATACGTAATAACCCACAAGTTTCGTCTAATTCCTTAACAAACACTAATTCCATGCTCGTCCAAGGACACAAAAAAATCAATAAAAATATTAGGAACGCTCAGACGAAAATGATTAGATGCTGGCCGTTGCCATTCCTTGAAAGATAAATATCGAAGAGGCATTTTAACTTTTCTCAGACATCTTCAAAGCCACTCTTACGGCACTAATTGTCTGCCACTAATAAAACACGGCTGCTTCGAAACAAGCTCAGACTAAGACAGAAACGCGGTTGTGCATTCTCAGTCTTAAAACTCTTTTTTTCCCATTCCTTTGCCTTCGTTGCTACCATCATTATCCCTGGTCTTTTTTTTAAATAATATTCCTGATAATAACAATAATAATGACTTTCAGGAAGTCTTTCGAGGCCAGGAGATTTTCCCTAATGAGGGAAGAGGGAAAATTTTCAGGGGACTATAACGTGGGTCCTGATTATGAGGCACACGATGAAGAAAGCGATTACGATGACGATGAAGATTACTCTTAGTTCAATTCGATATTGTTAAGAGAAAGAGAGGATAAAAGGATTGAGCATAACATTTTTGTTAGTTAAAAGTCAAGACGCAAAATATTTGGGGCAGGAATATTTTTATTTGGAAAATTTAAATGTCTTGAGTATTAGGATAATTTTAATAACAAGCAATTTGGAAAACATAAGATTTATAATATTTTTTTCATGAAAATAACTTAGTAAGACTTATTATTTAAAAGAAGGCTTAATTTAGAAGAAAATTTAATTGCAAAAAATTAGATATTTGAGGATATTTCAATTATTGGCTACATGAGTTTTTCATTTTTTAAATATAAACAAAACCAAATATTTTTTATTTATTAAAAGAGCTTATACTGCTCCAGTACCCAAAAGAAAATAAACAATATCGTGTCACTTTATGAATATAATTTAGCAATTTTATTTTTAGCATTAAATGAGATTCCAAATTGAAATGAAAGTCTTTATACAAATATTTTAAAAATATTCTATTGCTAATAAGAAATCATATAAAATACATATTTAATAATTAATCATTAAAATCCCCAAGTAGAAGTGCATAAAATTTAAATATAAAACCTCATCACAAAAGAAAATAATTACAAGAAATTTCGAAATAAAATAATGCATTTCAGTACAAATAACACTTAAATTAACTGTTAAATCAATTTTAAAATAATACGTAATAACCACAAGTTTCGCCTAATTCCTTAACAAATATTAATTCCATTCTCGTCCAAGGACAAAAAAAATCAATAAAAGTATTAGGAACGCTCAGACGAAAATGATTAGATGCTGGCCGTTTGCCATTCCTTCAAAAGATAAATATCGAAGAGGCATTTTAACTTTTCTCAGACATCTTCACAGCCACTCTTACGGCACTAATTGTTTGCCACTAATAAAAACACGGCTGCTTCGAAACAGCTCAGACTAAGACAGAAACGCGGTGATGCATTCTCAGTCTTAAAACTCTTTTTTTTTCCCCCATCCCTTTGCCTTCGTTGCTACCATCATTATCCCCGGTCTTTCTTTTAAATAATATTCCTGATAACAACAATAATGACTTTCGGAAGTCTTTCGGGGCCCGGGAGAATTTCCCTAATGAGGGAAGAGGGAAAATTTTCGGGGACTATAACGTGGGTCGTGATTATGAGGCACGATGAAGAAAGCGATTACGATGAAGATGAAGATGACTCTTCAATTCGATATTGTTAAAGAGAAAAGAATGAAGAAGAAGAACAGAGGATAAAAAGGATTGAACATAACATTTTTGTTAGTTAAAAAGCCAAGACGTAAAGTATTTGGGGCAGGGAATATATTTTTATTTGGAAAATTTAAAAGTCTTGAGTATTAGGATAATTTTAATAACAAGCAATTTGGAAAACACCGGATTTATAATATTTTTTATAAAAATAACTTAGTAATACTTATTATTCAAAAGAAGGCATAACTTGGAAGAAAATTTAATTGTAAAAAATTGGTTTATTAAACTTATGTAATAGTGACATGGTGAATATTTCAATTATTAGCTACATGAGTTTACCCCTGTTTAAATATAAACAAAAAAATATTTTTTTATTTATTAAAAGAACTTATAGAGCAATCCTCTAAAGAAAATAAAAATATCGAGTTACTTTACGAATATAATGTTAACCAAGAAAATATTGTGATAGTAAGATTATGGTATTTTTAGAACATTTGTATTACTATAAATAAAAATATAAATGGCTACGTTAAAGATGTTTCCACATAAATGATATTTTTTGTTTCCGATCAAAGATTCCAAAGCTTCATAACTTTAAAATACAAGTTTACAAAAAGAATGAACAAAAAAAAGTATAATATCTATTTTTAAAATAAAAGATATACTTTATATGTTTAAGTTAAGCAGAAAAACATTTTTTTTTTTTATTCTGCTTAACTTAATAATTCATATTATTAATAATTAAAACAACAAATCAAGACGTTTCACATTAAGATGAACTAACATAAAATACAATTATAATCATAATATAAACATTTAATTCATATCTGAAAAGCATTTGTTATGAATTCTTTTATAGGATTTCTACTGACATATAATATTTATATTAATCTGACATATTTTTAATTATTAAAAGCCAGAATTACACATAAAATAATTTAAGATAATTTAAATGCAAAATGTTTTTAATTAAAATTTTACTAACTGAATTATACATTAATCATACTAAGTGAAAACTGGTAATTTAATAACTTTGCTATTATAATTATTATATTATTATTTATTAGAAGGGTAAATTTTATTGATTGTTTCAAATGTATTGATTGTGTTGTTGTAATTCAATTGTATGAATTGCAATTATATTAATACAGCTATTGTAATATTGACTATCCTAAGAAAATTGAACTCAAAACTCAGTGCAATGAAACAAATTACATGAAAAAATCAATTTTTTTTTAGTGTAAAATAAAATAAATATTGACTGTTAAAAATCTCTTCATATATAATTAAAGCTTCCCGATCACGTAAAATATTTTATAAATTTTTCGACCTATTTTCTCTGATTTCTTTGAACTTCTATAGATATAAAATGAATAGAAGTAATCAAACAAAAACGTTTTCTTCATTTTGAAATATTCTTCATTGAAAAAAATAACTGTAAATTGACACTTATAACTTAATCAATAAAATTTACCCTTTAATTAAAATGCATAAAAAATATATTTATGTTATGAAACATGAAGCAAAACTACAACGGAATTCAAGTTTATAACCAGTGTAACAATTTACAAAACATTCATAATAATATACTGTAATCCATTTTTACATCTGGATTTATTTTAATTACTCATACTCATATCTACTAAAACTTTTACAAATAAGAATCCTGCTCCCATATCTACCTCTCAAATTTTTTAGTAATATTTTTTGAATAAAGCCAATTTGATAAGTAGAAAATAGAAGTTTTAAATACATTTTGTAAATTAGAGGACATTTATTAAAAGTAAATTCATAAAAAAAAAATACTTTATTCCTAAAAAGGCTAATTTTAACAAACTTCAATGTGTTATAAAAATCTATTTACTGTTCAGAGTTATTTATTGAGACAGAAATTTTTTTGAAAATTGGGATGAATGTTTTGTTTTATAAAAAGCATTTATTTATCAATACCTTCTTTTTTCATGTAACACAATTTACTAATATGCATGGTTTATATGCCCTTTTTTTTATTTCAGTGTTTTAAAGATTTTCTTATAGCCTTTCATTTTTTTGAAATTAGATTTCCTTATAGCCTTTCAGTTCTTTCTAAATTAGGTTTCCTTAGAGCCTTTCAGGTCTTTGTAAAATAGATTTTCTATCCACCATTTGTTGAAAAGGTGTTACCTCAAATGTTCTCAACAAATTCGATTGAGTTATTTTTGTAACAATAAAAAGCAGTTCTTATTTGAATATTATTTTTAATGCCACGTGTATTTTTTGCCTACTTATGGAAATCAAATGTTTACATTTTAAAGTTAATAGAAACGAAATATAATCTTTTGCTTGTTTATTATAATGGAGGTTCAATAAGATATTTATAATCGTATATATTTGATATGACTACTTAGTAACAAAACCAACTTTTATGATAGTATTTTTAAGTAAAAATATTTTCTTTCTTTTGAAATGTTTTTATGTTTCCTTTTAAGTGTTAAATTACATCTATCGGCTATTTTTAATTTTCTATTTATAACAGCTTAAATTTCTACAACATCAGAAATACATATTATCATATTTTATTTTTGATATGAGAAACGATTGTTAAACTGGTCATTACATTTTTCTTGTTGTTTTCTGTTATTTATTCTGTTAGTCGAGGGATAATCTAAATCAGATTCAGTAGACCATATTGCAAAAAAAAAACTTTGCAACTTTGTGCTCAACAACTATTTGTTTCACCAGTGCAATTAGAAAATCAGCAGAAAAAGCTGAACAATAATGTCTAAATGCAAATGACGTTCCTTAACATTTTAATTTATCAATTTCTAAACCTTCCACAACCGTTTGGAATAATTTGACACTGTTGTTACCCAGAGGTAGTCTTTGTCAGCTTTGAAACTTAATTTTCTTTAAACAATATGAAACAACTGATGTTTTTAATTTGGCATAAAAGAATTATAATAATTCTTTAGTACCTGATTTTAACTTTTTTTTTATTTGTGGAAATGTGAAAGCTTGTTGATAATTTCCTTGTAGAAATATCATTTTAAGGTAAATGATATTTTCATATAGCATTATCAACTTACGAGTAACTTGTGTTTCGTAGTATGTTACGAAAAATGTTCTAACGTACTGAGAGAAGATTATTGCCTTCCAGCCAAACTTTCATTATGAACTGCTTACATTTACCTACCACATAAAAAAACCTGGAAATCTCCCACCAAGAAATATGTCTGTTGAGTCACGACAGTTGCCTTTTTTGCTTTCCAGAAAAATTTTCAGGATTAACTGCTTACATTTGCGTATCACATTAAGGAAAACCTGGAAATCTCCCACTAAGAAATCTGTCTATTGATGAACGACAATGAAATTTTTTGCCTTCGAGGAAAGCTATCAGGATTAACTGCTTACATTTGCCTACCAAAGAAAAAGAAACATGGAAATCTCCCACCAATAAATCTGTCAATTCACTACAATTGCATTTTTGCCCCCATCGAAATTTTCAGGAGTAACTGCTTACATTTACAGAAAAGAAAACCTGGAAATCTCCCACTAAGAAATCTATCATGTTGATTCACGACAATCGCATTTTTGCCTTTCAGAAAAACTTTTAGTATTAACTGCTTACATTTGCCTCATTAAGGAAAATCTGGAAATCTCAAGAAATCTGTCTGTTAACATTTTTTGCCTTCAGGAAAAACTTTAAGGATTAACTGCTTACATTTGCCTACCACAGAAAAGAAAACCTGGAAATCTCCCACTAAGAAATCTATCATGTTGATTCACGACAATCGCATTTTTTGCCTTTCAGAAAAACTTTTAGTATTAACTGCTTACATTTGCCTACCACATTAAGGAAAATCTGGAAATCTCCGACCAAGAAATCTGTCTGTTGATGAACGACAATCGCCTTTTTTTTTGCCTTCAGGAAAAACTTTAAGGATTAACTGCTTACATTTACCTACCACAGAAAAGAAAACCTGGAAATCTCCCACTAAGAAATCTATCATGTTTCGCATTTTTACCTTTCAGAAAAACTTTTAGTATTAACTGCTTACATTTGCCTACCACATTAAGGAAAAAATCTGTCTGTTGACGAACGACAATCGCATTTTTGCCTTCAGGAAATTAACTCTTACATTTACCTACCACAGAAAAAGAAAACCTGGAAATCTCCCACTAAGAAATCTATCATGTTGATTCACGACAATCGCATTTTTGCCTTTCAGAAAAACTTTTAGTATTAACTGCTTACATTTGCCTACCACATTAAGGAAAATCTGGAAATCTCCGACCAAGAAATCTGTCTGTTGACGAACGACAATCGCATTTTTGCCTTCAGGAAAAACTTTAAGGATTAACTGCTTACATTTACCTACCACAGAAAAGAAAACCTGGAAATCTCCCACTAAGAAATCTATCATGTTGATTCACGACAATCGCATTTTTTGCCTTTCAGAAAAACTTTTAGTATTAACTGCTTACATTTGCCTACATTAAGGAAAATCTGGAAATCTCCGACCAAGAAATCTGTCTGTTGACGAACGACAATCGCATTTTTTGCTTTCAGGGAAAAACTTTTAGTATTAACTGCTTACATTTGCCTACCACATAAAGAAAACCTAGAAATCCCCATCAAGAAATAATGATGCTGGCAAAATCCCCAAAGTTTCTAAATCCAATGCCTGCGAAACCAGATTTGAACCACATGTGTGAGTTATCACAGAATCACGATTTTCATTAAATGAAGAAGCATGTTACTTAAAAGAAGTTGGTAGCTCTTTATGAAAATTAATTTCCAACTTTTACTTTTATTTTTGTACTTAATTTTGATAGTTGCATCTGCTTGTCTTATAAAAGTTTTCTTTAATATTAAGGAACTTTTCCATAAGTTGCTGTTGAACATTAAGTAAATATCATAAGTGCAGCAGTAAAATATACATAACCATTTACGGTGCAGAATTTTACAACTCGAATAAAAATATACATATTAAGTGGAACATTTTGTACGCTTTCCAGGATTTCCCTCCAGAGACCACTCCCATCTTTTCAGGCTTGGGAAATGGCCAAAAATTTTCTTGAATAAGAACACCCAAAAACATATACAACGAAAAACAACAAAATAAAAAAAAATTTGCAGGGACCCAGATGAATAATGCGTTTTTTGTCACGTTCTTTCTGGGGGTTAATTTTTTTCCATACGGAAAATGCGGAGGGAAGATTAAGGAAAGAGTATTTTTTTTTTCCGCAAAATTTCACCACATATTACGCTGTTGAGAATCCTCAAACGCAAACATAAATCTCCAGGGTGAAAGTTGCCGGAATATTTTACAGTTCGCTGATGGTGGATACGAACTTGCGCGTCTTGGGAGCGAAAACAAAATAATGAGAAAAACTCCCTCGTCTGTCGTATTCGGAGGCACCATTTGTTTTCGGAATAAGATGGAAAGCGTGGGTGATGATTCTTGCAAGTTGAAGAACCAGATAGATGCACAACTAATCGGAAATGGTACCAGACGTTATTGAAGAAATAAATTTATTTATATACTATATAATGACTAAAAATTATATTTATTCTTTTAATTCTTATCCAACATTGCACATTGCACCAGATAGCGTGTGCGACCTCTAAATATAGCATGTGCAGCCTGATGGCCACTTGGATAGGCCTCTGTTTGTTAATGTCCACTTTAAGCCGCACGTTCAAGTCTCATGTGACCGTAGAACGTCACAGAGCCCAATCAAACTTCTCTCTCCCACACATCCTTCCCAAACTGTAAGGGGCAACTCAGATCTAGGCACAATGATGTGGTGTGGCGTAGTAGTAATCCATATAAACGGTAGGTACCGGTCTAATTATCCCAAAGTGTGCACAAAATCACCGTAGAGCGACAAATCAAACTAACTACAGCTTTAAACGACTAATTAGATATATCTTATCACTACTTTTCATATTTTCTCAAGGAATGAACGAATCTTTTAAAATTATTATACAGGGTGTCTCAACATTGTATATTATAAAATTCTAGGTTTGATTTGTCGTATTCGGAGCTACCATTTCTTTTCGGAATAAAATGTGATGTCATTTTGTGCACACTTTGGGCTAATTAGACCAGGACCTACAGTTTAACGTGGATTCTGAGAAACCACTTACAAACATCTATGCTACGGCCAGGATTTGAACCTGAAGCATGTGGTCCCACGGTCAGAGCACTAGCCAATTGGCCATCAGGCAGAACAAAATTCTAAGAAATGTAGGGTACATTTACAAAATTTGCGTCACACAGCGATGCTGGTCGGAAATGTATTAGTTTGTTTGGATAATATTTTGGTTCCCTAACCCAAATGAAGTACAGGATAATTGACTGTGTTAAAGTGCAACACAGGATAATTGGCTGTGTTTAAGTGCCAAACAGGATAATTGATTGTGTTGAAGTGCCATACAGGATAATTGACAGTGTTTTATTTTAATCATCAGCTTGTGTGGATTATGAAATTCTTGAAGTATATGAAATCAGACTGCATAAGTCACTCAATAGAGCTTATGGAAATAACTGTTCAAATACCATGCTAGGGCGGCGATAAATGTAACGTTCTGGGAAATTTCTAATTTGAATCCAATTACTGGAGTCAGGTGGTTTACTGATATATTGAATGTTGGAAAAGTTTTTCTTTTATTCTAATTTTACACAAGAAACAAAGTGCTATCAGACGCGGTAGAGAGAGATGCACAGCAATAGTCATTCCGAGCATTCTCGCAGAGACGCTTCATTTCACCCACTGACGCAAGGGTAATAGGGTGACTGATCACATGAAGGCAAACTAGAGGAATGCATCTGACTTGTGTGGCTGTGCAGTGTAATGGATGAGTAAACGATTGTATGTGCACTGATATCGGATGAGATGTATTCTCAGCCGTAACCTCTAGCGGTTATCTTAGATCAGGGGTCTCCAAACTACGGCCCGCGGGCCAAATCCGGCCAGCCAGTGTCATCAATCCGGCCCGCGACAGCGAATAGCTTATTGTTGCTGTAATAAGTTGGATAAAAAAACACAGAATGATAATAACTCGGTTTTATTTACTTGCTAGGTAAAGCTTAACGATAAGCATAATACGCAGAAAATTTAACTTAAGCATAGCAACTAACAAATAATTGAAATGAATCCCACCAACATTATACACTAGTTAACCTCCCGAGGTAGTTATGTTGGGTGTAAAGAGTATCGCATACGTATGTATATCGATGTTTGGAATGTATATATATCCTGAATCGAACATATGATTTTTATCCTGAAAATCCCTCAGGAATGAAAAAGCTAAATTAACTAGTCTAGAAATTATAGATAACGGCAGAAAAATTAAAACGATTTTGGCCCTTGGTACTTACTGGAGTAAACAGTATGGCCCTAAGGCTGGAAAGTTTGAGACCCCTGTCTTAGATGAGTTCTTTTCAGAGGGCTGTCATGAACGAGTTCCGACAATCATAATTGAGTACACGAGTTATAACTTAACTATGCCGGGATGTCCAGTTGCGGCTTTTAGAGGATTCTATGTGAAATTGAACATTTTACAAGAAAATCTAATGATTTTAAAGAATAATTTTACATGCCAAATGTGATAGAATAATTAATAAAGATCGAAACAACATATTTTTGAAAGATTTAAATCTTCAGTTTTTATAGCACATTCGTTTAAATTTCTTATAAAAATTGCCAGCGGGAATATAAATACTGGAATTTTCACTAAGATGGCTGGCTATTAAAAAAATTTTACACAAGAAAAGTTTAGACGGTGGTGTTGGATGTCGAAATGTATGTTTTTCCAATCTTTCATGACTTCGCTAAGAATTGTGACAGCGTATCGCAACTTGTTGAAGCACCTAATGAGAGTTTTCCATAATAGTTAAATTACAAAAAAAAATATTATTATGGAATATGCAATTACTTTAATAAATCTTCTCCCTTAAAGACATCAGGTTTTTAAAAATGGTTAATAACTGTAGCAAAGAAGGCAATATGCAAATTATTTGAAAGGGTAACAATTTGGTTATGTAACTAAGATAATGCAGTTCTCCGATCTTGATAAAATTACTCTACCTGCGTTTTCTTAAACTTTCCTATTAAGACGTCCACTTAGAGCTCTATCAATTTTACATAATGTGGACACGCATCTGAGTCTCGGGAAGCGTGTTCCCCAAAGTATACAAGAGGAGCTTTTCCTTGAGAATAATTACTTCTTTGAAAATGACGTCAAGAAAGAGCGATCGATAACTTAGTAATTTTTCCGTTCGGGCAAATTTCGCCGTCATTATGAGGAAGTACTCTTAAAACACAATGAAAAAAAAAAAAAAAGAAAGGGAAGTTTCTTTTATGAAGAAGAAAAAGAAGAGAGGAAAAAAACATGATAATCCTCTAAAATAAATTCTTTCATTGTCCGCATTGACGCGGTTACGTCTTGTGCCTTTACTTCAATCCTTTTACCTTCGCCGAGTAATTTTTCAAAGCTCTTTTTCCAGCGGAGAGTTTTTTTTTTTTCTTTTTCCCCCTTGCTCTCACTCATTTTATTCTGTCGTTTCCGGAGTTGATGATCGATGGAAAATATCGATAAAATGTAGGTTTGTATCGATTCGTTTTAAAATTCTTCACGGTTGCAAGTCGCTTTTCGGTTATAGAAGAACTAAGACAATTTTTATTACTTTTTTTTTTTTCCCATACATTTTTTTTTTTTTTTTTTATCTATATATAATTCGCTTTTTATATTAAACCTTTTTTTTTTTTTTTTACTTTTTCTACTGGATTTTAGATTTTTTGTGCACGATGGTTTTTTTACTCTGCTTCAATCTCTGTAATTTGGATGAAAATGACGATGCTGAAGAAAGGGAGGGAAGGGGGTGGAAAACCGCAAGCGAAAAAAAAATTATTCTTTTTATCGGAAAAGTAAAATTAAACTTCATTTAATTGGCAAGGTTTCATTATTGTCTTTTAAAACTTTTTTTTTTGTTACTTGCTTTCGTTCAATCGATTTACCTTATTTGATTTTTTTTTTTTTTTTTCAGATTTTGGAACCCTATGTTTTGTGCGTAATATTCTATGAAAGATTTTATATTGTGCAATTTACATTTGAAGCAGTACTACTTTAATTGAAATATTTTGTTTTATCTTTAAACAAACATGTATATAATACAGAAAAGCAAAATTATGGTTAAAAAGAAAAATATATATTGTAGCTCTGTCGGTTAGAGCGTTCCCCACGTTGGGCGCCAGATTGTAGAGTGCAGGTAAGGGCAGGCCGACGTTGGGCGTCATACTGTAGTGTTGCTGGTTGTGCAGTTGGATTGTTACTGGGTGTGGGATTGAGACTTGAGACTTTGGTTTGAAAACACACAGTTTTATTTACACTCGACAAACACTACATACACACAATTAGAGATACGCAATATTTAACACATTCAAAGACAGATAGTTCTAAATTCGTGGAAGAATTCCACTTCTAATCCGAAAACCAGATACTTAGGCTTGCGTGGGATGCGCAGAATATATTACGTCACCAGTTGAGATCTATAGTCAAACTTATAAACAGGTTGCATTGAATATATTTCCTCTTGAGATGAGAAACTATAAACTGAACATTTCTCAACAGAAGAGCACGATTGCGCTGTACTAAACCTTTCTCGCATGAGAGTCTCAAGGCCTACTGACCATTTCTCCAGGGAATGCTCTTGCAGTGTGTAGGAGAAAGCAAAGTTACAATATTAAAACTTCAATACTCTATAGTAGGATATCGATAACTCATATATCCACGCAATAAAGAAGCAGTATTGTTAAGCAAAAAAAAAATATATAAGAATATACGTAACAATTCATGGTATAAGGATATATTTCAAAATAACTTCAAACGGAATGCCCAAATCGAGAGATAATATAATTTATTTTTAATTTGAAAATTTTCTTACTCCTTATAAATTTTTAATATAAAACATTTATAATATGCACATTTAGAACTGCAATATGATTTCAGAAATTATTTCCTCAGTTGTTATTTTCAAACTATTTTTAATGAATACAAAAATAATTTTTTTGAACAAAAAGCTCTGTATTTAATCCATTTGTAAATATTATTACAACATCTGTTTGTTCGATTTCATAAAACATTTACTAATTTGTGAAGATAAATTTAAATGAGTTAATTAAATTTTACTTGATTTCAAAACCTTTGCTTTACAGGGGAAAAAAGCCATTCTTCTCATTTCTAATACATTTTCTTTTCTAAAATATAACAAATTAAAATTCTTCATGATGTGTTTCATTTTAATTTATGCGTTAACTAATCTCTGATTTATGAATGTGCACTTTTCTCTTTAGAATTTTTTTTTTTTTGTAGTGTAAATTTGGTCTTCAAATTGATTAACTGATAACAATATTTTATAAATCGTTTTAGTTGTCATTATAACGATTTATCCTAAACTAATCGTTATATATAATATAATAACGTTTTAAAATACTTGTACTATTGATTAGTATAATTAATGATTTCTGTCAAAGGATAATGAATGCACATCTAACAAATACTTACTTAACATATTGATTGGCCTAGTTAATATATTTTGTCAAAAGATAATGAATGTACATATAACAAATACAACCAAGGAAAAATAAATAAAGTTTAGAGAAGAATGTTTTACTTTAGCTTTTTTATTTATTTCTTCGTCAAATGATTAATTTCTTGAGGTGAATAAATTTAAGATAGATATTAGCCAGAAATAACTAAATTTAAGTCATTCTAAAATTAATTATTTTAGTAACTCCAACTGTATTCCTTTCAACATACAAGGCATAAATTAACTATAAATATCCCCACACGTTAAAAATTTCACACCCACACACACATATGCGGGAATACATGTACATATACACACATACATATGTATATATGTACATACACATATTTATACACAAACATACGTGTGTGGGTGTGTGTGTCATGGATGTTTGTAGTGGTTCGAATCTACTTTAAACCGTAGGACCCGGTCTAATATTAACGTAGAGCGTTGTGGAGGTAGAGTTACTCCCGTCTGTAGCATATCTTTAAACTACACGTGAGGCGTGGGTAGTGCTAAATGAGTAACAGTGGTGCAACCATTGCTTATGGCAAGAAGATTAAGTCATAATATTGCTAGATGCATTAGGAACAACAACATATATATACGTGTGTGCAATTGAAAGTAACTTAACTTTGATTATGCACAAGTTTAAATGCATCTCAATGTATTAGTTAACCAATTAATTTCCAATTGAAAACAGTTTTTTTTTTACATGAGACACCCATTCTCTTCCATAATAATTTTACAACAGCCTCCTAACATCGTTTCAAAAAATCGATAAATAAATTTAAACAAGTCCAGAAGATAGCAACATCTCCATTCAAGAGAGATCTGCATATTCACTTAGCAACAAATTCCTGCCAAGTCTCATCCCCTCCAATCCCAAAAGCAACCACCGTGCTAAAAAGTCGAACTCACCACCTCTACAGAAAAAAAGAAGAAAAGAAAAGAAAAAAAAAAAAAAAGAATGTCTGTTTGTTCATTTTCTTGAAATCCCCCTCGAAGCCAACGAAGCGGAGACAATGGATTTGCATGATTTTTGCATAATTCCGAGACTTACGCTTGATGGAGCCAGTCACGTGACGTTTGCCAACAGGGAATGCAAACACAACATGGAATGGCACTCAAGATCTTCGTAACGGGAGACTTTCCAGCTTTTTTTTTATCTTTCTTTTTATTTTTTTATTGAATGTTTTCTATCTGCTTATCTCTAGAGTAAAGATAGAATGCTTACCCATGGAATTGATAATAATGATTGGATCTGAACTTGGGGTTTTTCAGAAATGGAAAATCATTTTTTTAAATAAAAAGAAAATTCCATCTTTTTTCCAGGATAACAAGGAGTCATTTTTGATGGGAAGCACCTACTGAGCTAAAAATAAAATTTTTTACTTTGTTTTTTTTATAATTTTTTATTGCAAAAATTAAGAATTTTTTGCTGCATATATCTGGAAATAGAAAAGTTGAACTGATGAGTAATGAGCAAGAATGCAAGATTAAATTGATCCACACTAATAGCATTTATATGTAGTTTTTTAAACAGTGTAATACACTAAAAGGGGAAATATGAATTTTGCACATTATTGTGTGAAATTTCCTTGGTTTACATTGTGTGAAATTTCTTGGTTCACATTGTGTAAAATTTCATTTGGTTTACATTGTGTAAAATTTCATTTGGTTTTACATTGTATAAAATTTCATTTGGTTTACATTGTGTAAAATTTCATTGATATATATTGATAGGAATTACATTTGCATTATGTTTTCTATCTGCTTATCTCTAAAGTAAAGATAGAATGCTTACCCATGGAATTGATAATAATGATCTGAACTTGGGGTTTTTCAGCAATGGAAAATAATTTTTTTTAAATAAAAAGAAAATTCCACCTTTTTTTTTTTCTGGATAACAAGGAGTCATTTTTTGATGGCAAACGCGTACTGATCTAAAATAAAATTTTTGTCTCATTTTTTTTCCTTTCTTTTTTTTTTTTTTTAATAATTTTGATTGTAAAAATAGAAAATTGATCTACACTGATAGCATTTATATGTAGTTTTTTTTAAACAATGCAATACACAAAAAAGAGGTAATATGATTTTTGCATATTGGCATTTACTTTTTCTTTTAAAGAAACATTATAAATAAATTTGTATCAAAAATATTTCATTTTCTTTTTTTATATTATTATGTAAACTTTCATTTGATATATATTGAAAAAATTACATTATGTTTTCTATCTACTTATCTCTGAAGTAAAGATAGAATGCTTACTCATGGAATTGATAATCATGAATGGATCTGGTACTTCCGTTGCCCTTTCTGTTTCTTTAAAACTTATTGTTTCTACTAATTCAATGATTTTTTAAGTTAACATCCATTTTAAGTTAGTCTCCTAAGCAATAAATTGTAGTAATTCTTTTAATTGTAGTAATTTATATAAATTCAATTCACCAAATCAACTTACTAATTTATTTAAAATTAGTTTAAACCTATCTTTATGTTGCAAGGCAGCTATCGCTATTACAATAACAGTGGGAAGAAGAATTGTTCTTTTTCCATCAAAGTGTAGTAATCCTACAGATAATTATTGGAATCTCTTAAGATTCAAATCAAACAATGACAATTAATAAAATTATACTCATTTATATTTTACAATTTTATTTCGCATGCCAATAGAATGACCCAGTAATTTATGGACAATAAGGACATTTGTTTCACCCTATATAATCTGATATATCTTAAAATAGTAAACGTATCTTTTTAAATACTCCATCCAATCTATATAGAAAATGTACCTCAGTATGTTAAAAAAAATAACACCATTAAAATAATTTTTCTAAAAAAAAAAAAAAAAAGATGTAATCCGGAGGCAGAAAAAAAAAAATCTTCTTCAAACCCTTATTTCCCTTTTCGAGTTGATATCCTGACAACATTTCAATCACACCTGCCGCATGGGGTTGCGACCCACCCCCCAACAACCAGAAGAAGTCCCTCACTTCTTTCCCCCTTCTCCCAACTGTCACACAACCCCGTGACGACACCAGGACCACCAAATTAGACAAGGTCCCCTTTTGTGGGATTCCACCCCAACCCACAAGGAATCGATAGAGCCACATGCAACTCTCAAGAAGAAGAAAAAGAAGAAGAAAGGGAAGAGCATGCGCTGTTGCCACCGCTTTGAAACTAATTTCGTCTTGTCCGGAAGCCACAGGAAAAGAAAAAAAAAAAAAAAAAAGAAGAAAAGGGAATAAAACTGTGGGAAATAAACAGCTGATTTGACCAGGGCTTCCCGTCCACGGAACTGGTTTGGGAAATGTTTCCGATTGGAATTCGTGAGCTGGTGGGGGATTAAATAAAGTTCCCTAGATTATCCCTGGCGGATCTCAATTTGGAGAATTAGTTCGAGCACAAGCTCATTATTTGAGGACGAGTTTGTGTTGATAGGAACTGCTATCCAAGTCGGTTTAAGATGAGAAATAATAAGGATCAGAACGTCTCAAGTCTTTCTCCTGTTAGAAAGATTGAAGAATATGTGTGATGATTATTATTATTATAATCAAAAATTTAAAGCTTAAATCATAATTATCAATTATTTTAATCATCAATTTTTTCTTGATATTCAAACAGGAAATCTCTGATAATTGAATAATTAAAAAAACATAAAACTAAAATTTTCATAACAGAACTCAAAACTTTAAATTCTTATTTGTATCGTTGGCACATTAAATGAAAATAAATAATTTAGTATGTAATGTTTTTTTGTAAGAATCAATGTTAAATATGGAAATTAAAAATTTTATCTCTCTCTTTATATATCCCATTGACTATAGTTCTACATTACGTTCTTGAATATTCATTTTTAATTAAACTCATATAAAATAAATTTTAAAACTTTAATTTTTTTTTAAAAATAGCGCTTTGTACTTAAAATAAAAAAAATATTTAAACTAAACATAAAATTTATACTCTAAGTATATTAGGGGTCTCCAAACTATGGCCCGTGAACACTATTAATCCGGCCTGGCACAAATTATTTTAATTACATTTGAAATGTAAGTAAATCTTACAAAATAATTATAATGTAACGACCCATAAAAAAAAGCACATTAACTGATATATTCAATATTTCAACTGTAATTAATAATGTGAGGTTTATCCTAAATATTTACTATAAATGACGTACATAGGAAATTTGCATAATGAAATTATAACTATGATTAATGAGATTTATGTAGCTGTCAACTTTCCACTGAAAACTGGTTGCAGTTGTCAGCGAATAGTTACAGCTATACCTGCTATTTGCTACAAAATAGCGTTGTATACTTCAACTGACGCATAATTAACGCTTTTACTTAATTCCAAAGCTCACCAGAAGAATATGCTGGGCTACTATAGCGTAAGATGTAATCTCCACCGCAATAACATGTCTTTGACATTTGCCCATAAGGGACAACCGAAATTGCGAATGGAGATACTTCACTCGCCGATTAGTTACGAAAGCCGTTAGCATAGCTCCAAAACAAAAATTTGTACGTAATTCAAAACTACTGCATGATGTTATGATGAGCTAGTTAGGTCTTGGCCCTTGGACTTGGTGGAGGATTCAGTAGCTCTTAAGCTAAAAACGACTGGAGACCTCTGTTCTATATCATTTCTTAGGTCCTAGAACTTAATTTCTAAATTGAATACCAAATACAATAATTTAAAATATTGTTTTCGTATGTAAAATGATATATATTTCTTAATACGAATGTTTGGTTTATTTCAAGTAGTTAAAAACAACTTTCAGTTATTTTTATAGTTTTTCCACCTTATACTTTGCAATTAAAAGAATTAAATATTTAAAAATAAAGTTCAATTTTTCTACATTGAGTTTCATATTACTGTGACGATAAATAGTACACAAATAGAACTTTTAAAACATTTCTGAACTCCTTCGAAAGATTCGAATTGATTAAAATCATTTAAAACTAATAATAATTACAAAATAACTAATAATAACTGAATAAATGATAAGCTGATCACGATACTTGGAAACAGCAAAAAAAAAAAAAAATTTTTTTAATAGGATTGCAAGCATATCAATGACAATACAATTAAATTATTACTTGTCAGCATGCGTTTTGCTTTTGAACTAAGTAAATTAAATCGAAATATTCGCTTCTATATTTAGTGCAAGTACGTTAAACTTCTGGTAGATTTGAACAAATGGGTGAAAATTTAGATCTCACTAGATTCAACCCCCCCCCCGTCGAGGAAGCACTCATCGGGAGGTGGGGGGGGATAACTTAAAACTGCGATGTCACTCACCAATACATCAGTCTCCATGTAATACCCCTGGATAATGTTCAATCTGACAGAGAACACTGCAAAAATGTCCTTCAGCATTAATATATTATATATATTAATGCTGAAGTTTATTATTATATATATTAATGCATTATATATATATGACTTTTATACGCACAAACAATGAAGATAGGACAATTTTATATGTATATATATACAAAACTATCTTATCTTCATTGTTTGTCCATATAAAAGTCCTTTCCAACTTAAACTTAGAAACCTTCTTTAAACTTCAATGCATTCCTAACCCATAATTTTAAACCCTATTCTTCCCAAGCATATCAACATCAACAACAGCGCGCAATCCATCCACATTTAATTAAATCTAAGATCTTCTCCGGCAGAGCATTAAAATACCTCACACCAGCCTACCCCATCCCCATGCCTTTCATCTCCCAGAACTTTCAGGAATCTCTTCCCGAGTTTTTCACAAGGCGATCGAAATCTCTGAGAAGAATCCACGACAGTTCGAAGTCTACTTCAAAAGCCCCAGAAATTCCACTGATCGAAAGAGGGCCGAGGGGATTGAAGGCCCCCAACCCCCTACCCCCTACCACCCTTAACTTCCAACGATAGTGTGGGGGGAGAGGGAAAGACAGAGAGAGCAAAGGTTAATTAAGCAGAGTATTTCGGCTTCTCTCATTAGACCGGACTAATGAGTTGTTCTCTTAAATCGTAGAGATAGCATCCCCTCCGGCAGGAAGCATCGGGTATGAAATGGTGCTCTGGAATTGTGGCCTCGGCGATGACGATGAATTAGCGTGATTCACTGACAGCGAAAGAGGGCGCATACCTCATCGGCTCGCAAAGCCCAGGCTGAATTGTTTGGGGAGATAGTCAAGAATTCTAAAGGGGGTATAGATTTTCCTGATGGAAAAATATATCAGCAATACGAGTTCCCAACACTAGAACACTTTTTGTAGACTCAAATTACACTTTGGATAGATTCTTTTTGGTAGATTTCAAACTACACTTTGGTAGTCTTTATGTAGATTCAAATTACACTTTGGATAGATTCGTTGGTCGATTTCAAATTACACTTTGATAGTCTTTAGGTAAACTCAAACTACACTTTCGTAATCTTTAGGTAAACGCAAACTACACTTTGGTAGTCTTTAGGTAGAGCCAAATTACACTTTGATAGTCTTTAGGTAAACTCAAACTACACTTTCGTAGTCTTTAGGTAAACGCAAACTACACTTTGGTAGTCTTTAGGTAGAGCCAAATTACACTTTGGGTAGATTCTTTGGTAGATTTCAAACTACACTTTGGTCAATGTCTTTAGATAGACTCAAACTACAATTTTCAACACTTTGGGTAGATTCAAACAACTGTAATATTGTCTCCATATTATATATTGATATAAAATTATTTCAGCTTCCAATTACATGGATAAGAAAATCAAAGTGAGAAACTTGTTAAGACTGATACTGGAAACACATGCTATTTGAAACTATTATTGGTACAATCATGTTTGTTGGTTGTTTAACTGCCGAGGTTTCTAACTGAAAACTCATAATAACAAGAACAAGTTAACACGCAAATCTACATCAAAATCTGAAAATTCAAGAGTTAGAATCCATTGTTTCTCACGCTGAGATTACGAATATATATATATATATATATATATATCTTATGTTGTGACTGTGGGTTGACATGCGATGTTCGCGAACAACTTTTAAATCATGGGGGTAGGGGGAATCGACTGTTGACTGAGCGAGTTTTTTTTATTATCCCCATTTACAAAAGGTGAGAATAGATGCATGTAGAATTACTCCCAAATCTCAGAAAAACATTTTTGAATGGAAGACCATGATCAAGCCATTTGCTCTCAACCATATCTAATAAAATTATAACAATACTATATTTCAACTATATATATAAAAGTATTGTATCCATTAGTAGCATATCGCTAAGTCATTGCTTTTGAAGCAAAGAAACTGGACGAAGAATGTAAAGGCATCTGTAAACGTATATCTTTAATAGTCAAACCGCCTCGTTAGTCTTCAAATCTTTTTAATGACATGATGCTTAAGTTCGATGCAATTACCTTGAAAGTCTTCGTTAAAAAGTGAAAACTTCTTTTCGAAAGTCTAGACTGATCATGTTTTACTATGTAGAACATAGTTTCTGTGATGTTTAAAATTAAACATACACATACACACAAAGAGCTCCTAAATTAAAGGAGTTAGTTACAACTTGTTTCAAACTCTACAAACGATCATTAAAGCAGTTCCTTTGGTATGTATGAGTCTTTGAAAACTTTGAGCAGGTGGGTGGAGGAACAGTTCCAAATTGCTGCGGCAATTGAAGAAGTCATACCCTTAATAAAATGTTCGAACTAATGCGCATTACCCATCTTTCATTTATTAAATTTATTCTTTTCTTTTTTTCATCTACTTCCATTTTTTCCAATTAAAATATTTCCCCTAACTGTCATCCGTCATATTTCTTATTCTCGTTTGATACCCTTTTCTAATCAGGATATATGCTACTTATGCTTTTCAAAATATTAACGTCATCCCCTATAAACCTCATTATCTCTTCTGAGAGATGTACTTTCGAAGGTGTTAGAACACTTATAAAATAACTGAAAAAATCAGTTTCCTTAATGTATTACAGAAAATAATATATCTTAATATATTACTGCAAATTTCAGAATAAACTTTAACTATTTCATTTACAGACAAATTTATAATAGCGAATATTTTCCAATATCATTGGATGGGCAACATAAATTTCTAATAATCACTATAGATATTTAGTTTCGGTTCTAACAAGAAAACAAGACGTTCAAATACGTCATTGTAAACAATTTTTTTTTTTTTTTTTTTTTTTTTGCTAAAATTAGTAATTTTTCAAATGTTAGAAATAAGATAACTTTAGGAATTAATGCATAACCTGAAAGAAAATGTATGTTGTGGTATTTTAACACTATTAAATAAATTTAAGCCTATAACCTAAAAACACTTTAAATTAAGAACAGTTTTATTAATTCTGTTCTCTTCTTATTCTCCAAAGGACTGAATTAACAAATCTGTTCTTAATTAAAAATTAAAATTAATTTAGGCACAGGATTAATTAATTATACATAAACTATTTATGGGCGTAATTATTTTTCATATTATTATGAATAAAACAGGCTAAAACCGGGTTTAAGCCCCTTTAATGAGATTTGAGAATGGAAAAGTCTTTTAATTATTGATAAGTAGCAAAAACATTGGAGATTTTTTTTTATATGTGTGTTGAACATCAGTGGGCCTCATATTCTACTGATGCATATCACAAACAGCACCGATATTGCCCTTGAGGAGGACTAACATTGAGATTAAAAATAAATTATACATTACTTTAACTTTTAAATAATATCTTGAATTTGTTTAATAAATCTGAAAAGGATTTTAAATAGTAACTTCCTCAAAGTTAACTTATTTAAGTTAAAAGTTATCAAAGTTAACTTATTTAAGTTAAAAGTTATCAAAGTTAACTTATTTAAGTTAAAAGTTATCAAAGTTAACTTATTTTAACACAAAAATTGAATCATTGCTTTTATTATTTTATTTGAAAAATATCTTAAAAAGAGTTAAGGTTGAAAACTATTTTACTTTTCTTCCGTGACAGAAAGATAAATAATTTGAAACCGATTACATCATTAATCAATTTTTGATTTAAATTTTATTTGAACAAATCTTAAAAAAAGACTGAATTAAGGTTAAAAACTAATTTAATATTAATTATAATTATGATTAAGTGAAAATGAAAAAAATTGAAATATAAATAATTTTCTTTTTAGGCTGAAAATCTAGTTAATAGATACATCATTAATAAAATTTTAATGATTGGAAATTATGCATAAATTTTTTCAAGACAAAACATTAAAAATAACAACTGAATTAAGAAAAATCATATTTTTCATTAATACCAACCTTAAATTAATTATAATATAATATAAATATAAAAATTTTATAAAATATAAAAATTTAGGTATATTCAAAAGCATATAAAGACAAATACCATAAGAATATGATTTTCCTTAATAAAAAAGCTGAAAGATACACATTACACTGAAGTGACAAAAGTCATAAACACTTTATTGATTAAAAATTTTTAATAATAATCCAAAATTTTTAACGTTGATGGTAATTTGGGGCACGAACAGATCGATGATGTCCCATAAAATGGGATTCATGCAGGTAATCATTCGTTGGAATTGTCCAAAATAATTCAAACCAAAACAGTTGTACGGTGACATGGCGCATTGTCATCCATGTTGGGTACATGGTCCAAATCATATTTCAACTTCCAGTCAAGCATACCAGAGGACAAGTCCATGCCTGAAAAAAAGGCCCAAAAGCCACCACCAGCTTCAAATATAAATATTAAAAAATGAAATCGTGACTCATCGGACCAATATAAATATGTTCAAAATGTCAGTAGTCGGTCTTCTGCTGGAATATCCGCACAGTTCTAACAGACAAGTCCCTTGTACGTCCTACATTGATTTCTGCGGTTATTTGACGCAGTGTTGCTTATCTGTTAGAATTTACGACTCTTTTTGCAGACGTCGCCGCTCTCGGTCGTTAAGTGCAGGCGGTCGACCACTGCAAGAATATGATTGAAAAAACTCTTGACAAGTGGATCTGGGAATGCAAATTCCCTAACGATTTCCGAAATGGCAAATTCCAAAGTATTTGAATCAAAACCTCTTTGAATAAGTGATAGAATAAACCATTTTCCTACGCGATGCTACTGCCATCTGAAAATTTGTATATTGCTATCCCATGACTTTTGTCACTACAGTGTATGTGCATTGACTACACAAAGCAATTTATTGTAAACAAAGGCAATATTTCTCTAAGCAATGTTGTATTTATAATAAAAAAGTAAGACTAAGTATCAATTAAAATAAATATAATCAATTATATTAATTCTTCATCTGCATTTTGCGCTTGAGACTCTCTAAAAATCGTATCCCGAACAAATTTTGAATAATTCATACGCTTTTTAATCGAGAAAAAGACAAAATTACAAATATAACAATTTGGTCATATTCTTAAGCGAATGAAGACAAACACTACAAAAATATGATTACAGAATCCTTTAATTTATCTCAAAGACAAATTAAAGAATTTAAATAAATTTGACGATAGAATAAACCATTTTTAAGTGAAAAGACATTATACATTATTTGCATCGACTACATAAAGCAATTTATTGTAAAGAAAGACAATTTTTCCTAAGCAAAATTTTCTGAATAAGTTTTTAATAATTCATACGCATTTTAATCTGAATAAAGACAAAATTATAAATATAACAATTTAGTCATGTTCTTAAAGAGTTTATAGACAAATACCACAAAAATATGTTTAAAGAATCCGTCAAAAAAACAAATTAAAAATTTGAATCAATTTAGTGATAGCATAAACAAGAATTTGAATCAATTTACTGATAGAACAAACAGGAATTTCAATCAATTTAGTGATAGAATAAATAAGAATTTCAATCAATTTAGTGATAGAAAAAAAAAAAGAAATTGAATCAATTTAGTGATAAAACAAACAAGAATTTGAATCAATTTAGTGATAAAACAAACAAGAATTTGAATCAATTTAGTGCTAGAATAAACAAGAATTTTAAATTGATTTCAATTTTTTGTTTATTATATCACTAAATTGATTCAAATAAAGACAAACACCACAAAAATGTACACACACTTCTTTATATTATAACTAAAGTGATAGAATAAACAAGAATTTGAATCAATTTAGTGATATAATAAACAAGAATTTGAATCAATTTAGTGATAGAACAAACCCTTTTTAAGTGAAAAAAAGCACTATTTGCACTGACTACACAAAGCAATTTATTTTAAAGAAAGGCAATATTTTCCTAAGCAATGTTCTATTTACAATAAAAAAAGTGAGACTAATTATCAATTAAAGTAACCCTAATCAATTCTATGAATTCTTCATCTGCATTTCGCGCTCCAGACTCCGTGTCCCGAACAGATTTTGAATAATTCATACGCGTTTTAATCTGGAAGAAAAGTGAGATCTAAACAGGACTGGACGGTCTCGAAATAGGATCTCCCTATTAAAATTCACTTCGCGGCAGATAAGAGTGGAATTCAATTTAGATAACACATTTTGCCAAAGAAACTCGTTTCGATTGCACAAAATTGTTTAGAGTTTTCTCAAGACTCAGTAATTGAATAAGGTTCCCCCTGAACTTGTTTCAATTTTACGATCGATCGATCTCGTAATTTGCACCTTTCAGATTTGGTCCGCATTTGTATTGCAAATAATATAGAGATGAGGAGGATGAAGTTTCGGCTTGTAGAGTTGGACGTTAAATGAATTCCGATACTTTACTAATGAGATAAACATTTCCTAATGATACGTAGAATTGTGCGATTGGATATTTGTCGTATCAAATATATTTGCAGCTTTTTTTTTTTAAAGGCGCGCGTCTTAGAATGTTAAATTGTTGGTAATATTTATCATTCTCTCTCAGTATGCAGTGGTAGTCAAACGTTATATTTTGTTTAAAGTTTCGTATTTCTTAAAAAAAGTAATATTCTTTAAATATTATTTTTATTTTTATTTTTATATCAATTTACTCAGCTATTCACATCTGGTTTATTTTCTTCTTATCCCATTTGGTAGACAGCATTATCTGGACTAAGTCCAAGAACCTTTCTGGTCTTATGGAAGGAGGGAAAGGAGGGTGAGTTTTTTTGTTGTCTTGGAACACCACGTAGGTAGAAGTCTGACTTGGCACCATGACGACGATAAGGGAGGGCAGTGCCTTCCTGGAGGACTTTCAGGAGAAACTGCCCTGTATTTGCATATCGTATGGCAAAAACCAGAAAACTTCCACTAAGTAGTCCGACTAATGAATGGCCTGAATGGCCGAATGCCCTAGCGCTTTGGCGCTCAATGTCGCAGGTTTCGGGCTCGAATCTCAGGGTGCCATGGATGTTTTTAGTGGGAGAAACAACAATTGGAGAACAATTTTTCTCTGGCTCAATATGTTTATTAAAATAAGGCCTTATAACGTTAAGAATATTATCATATATATTTATTTTATAATATGTTTGTAATAATGTACAATATTTCACTAAAAAAAATAGTCACTATCATTATTCAAATCGATAGCTGCAAACGCAAGACACCAGAGGATTCTAATTCGTTTCTCTTTTGCAATCTAGCTAGTGCGTGCTACTACTAGATCACAAACTCCAAAAATAATATATATTATTAAGAGATCATTTTTGCATATTACACAACAGTTATTCAAATGTTTGAAGAACATTAATTTTGCTTTTGAATCGCATCATTGCATCAAAAGTGGTTAGATTCATGCAGTATGCTGTTTTTAAATTCTGGGGAAAATAAATACGGATTACTGTAAGATTGAATATAAGATGAGAGAGAGAGAGAAGAAAAAGAAGACAATTGCCGGATATTCCTATCATTCGAGGACGCAGGAAATCACACCATTTGCGCCTCGTGGCATTCGCCTTTATCCATCCGACAGAATCCTTGTGATGCTATCCGGCAAAATTGAATTCTACTTCTGCATTTTGAATACATTTTCCATTTCATTTCTAGGGATTTCCTTCCTCACCCCCTTTCCCTATCATCTTCCGCCACGTGAGAGGAAGAGAAAAAATTTTTTTCTTCTTCTGCTACAAGAAATTGGATAAAACAACCCGACCGCCATTTTGATTTTCTTCTTTCTGTCTCACCCCCCACGTCTACCTTTACCCCTGTCTTTTTCGAATGCCAGTTCATAGTATGAGTAAGGTAGCAATTTTAGTCTTGACTCTTTTTCTATATGGCGTTCCTTTTTTTTTTTTTTTTTTTTTTTTACTTTTTTTTTGTTTGATGGGGTGGATTGCCTTTTGGAAAGTGTCGGATAGAGCAATCTCGACGGCCGAGAAAAAGCTTTTCTTCGACGAGATTTTTATTTTTATTTTCTACCTTCCTTTCTTCTTCTTCTTCTCTTTCGGAATGAAATCGATTTTTATCCTGTCAGACCTTTAAAAAGCTGATTGTGCTGTCCCAGGCAACAACAGGTGTATCCAGGTTGGGGGTTATGAAGGTCGAATTTTTTTTTTTGGGGGGTTCTTTGACGAAATTCAATAGATTTTTGTGACTGAAAAGAAATGTGAATTGGATAGAAGGTAAAAAAAATATCTTACTCAGAATCATATGGTGAATTTTCATTATTAAACCAATTAAACATGAAATTTAGAAAATATAATGTGGTTACACGTCTTCTGGATTCTAATTCTAATTCTGGGATTATTTGCATCGACTGATGAACTACTTATTTTGAAGTTTATTATATTTTCTCCACCAATACACATAATATCAGGGACATTCTTCTAAATGATCTCCCAGTAGACCTTACTCTACCCTACTTTTATGGGAGTAAAGCAGATGGAAATTCTCATACTATATCTTTAGACACTGAATTTAATTCTATTGGACGAATGATGAATGACAATACAAAAAATTACAGAAAAACTCTATTCAATTAACATACCAAACTAGAAACCTCGTCGATTAAAAAATTACCAATTCGTGATTTGCTCAAAAGCCATGAACATATCATCCTTATATTAATCCATTCTGTTCTATTTATGAGTAGCATACATATCGACACGAGTTAGAGGATGCTTATTAGCGTTGTCTGCTTTAAGAATACACATACATTCACAGTACATTCCCTGCTTTAAAAAAAATAATATACTTGGTTGGAGATTGTGAAAGTGTGTCTAACATCGTTTAATTGCCTTGTAACAGAATTTCAGGATTTATTTCTTTGGTACACAAATATTCATGAGACACCTCCCAAATATACACAAATATCCATGAGACTCCTCCCAAATATATACAAATATTCATGAATTTCCTACCAATTATACACAAATATTAGTGAAACTCCTTTTTGTTTAAGATATTATTCCCCTTCCACAGAAAACAAGGTGACATCATATAAATATGCATCATATAGTTTTCAAAATGTAGTGTAAGGGTCTTCACCCTCTACAAAAAAATAATCTCTTATAATTAAAAAACTTTATACGATCTAGGTTTACATTTCTTAAAGGGAAAAGTTTCGCTCAATACGCATATATTAATTTGAAAAACATATTTTACTTTATTGTCTTTGCTACTTTTGACTTTAAAAAATCCAACTTGAGGACTAGTGGTAAAATGCGATGTATCTTAGGTGCCAAACACTAAGCATCCTTTTATTGAATTTTTAACTCAAACTATCAAATCTTTCCTACTCAGGGTCCAGTAATAAAATGCGATACATCTAAAGTGCCTAATATTGCTATCTATCATTTTACTGAGCTTTTAACTCAAACTGTCAAATCTGCCCGAATCAGGGCCCAGTGGTAAAGTGGGATACATCTAAAGTGCCTAATACTACCCATCCTTTTTACTGAATTTTTAACTCAAACTGTCAAACGTGGCCGACTCAGGGTCCAATGGTAACATGCGATGTTGGCATGTAAGTCGAATTAGGTACGTATCCTCTGGCAACGTCTGTTGAAGTCTCTGCTTTCAGAAATGAGAAGACTTAAGGAATATGGTAACAATATGTGTAAAGCACTTCGCATTCTTAGGTTAATTGGTGGGCTTTTTTGAATTGCCCTTCAAACGTAACGCAAATGCGGGCCAGTTATTAAGAACTTTGCTTTCTGAAATGTCTTCTCCTGATCACCTATTGGATTGCGTTTCATTACATGCATTAATAGGTCACGACGTTCACCAATGTTCACAAACAAACAAAAAAAAAAAAAAAAAAAAAACTATTAACTTTTAAAACTAATCCAAAACTTTGTCACGAGACATTAAAATATTTATAAGAGGCATATATATTTATAAGAAACAAGCATATTAAAATATCTCCAATGGAGTATAAATAAATCATTATTTTCAGAGGGTGGGGGGGGAAGGACTAGACAATCTAGAATTCACCTTTATATTTATAGCAAAAATTAAACAGACACACAGACCTTCTTTTGAAAAATATTATTATATTCTCCAGGGACAGATGAAATAAACTCAGACAAACAAATAATTGATGCAATTTCTAAAAGCCACACTATCCTCTGCATCTGTCTTCACAACTCAAGTGACGCGCCCTTCTCCCTACCGAAGCCCGGACTTACTCCAATCCAACTCGAAACCTCATCGATTCACGTAACAACCGACTCGTGCAGGGCTTAATAGCCACGAAGGTCGCGAGCTCGACACAAACTGCAAGTTGCCAGGCAACGTCGAGACACATTCTCTAATTGGTTCCCGTATTTAGACCAACCCCCACGCCACCACCACTGCCTTTGCCGAAGTTAAGGAACATAGAGAAATGGATAATAAAGACATCTAGACGTCTCTCTCCCTATGCTTCCTTGGAGAATTTCGCTCAATATACGAAAACTCAGAAACCTGTTACGCGTAATATGAGTAAAGCTTGAATAATGTAGAAGCCTTACGCTTCGTATTTGGAAGTTGGAAGTATGGAAAGGAACAAATGGAGGAGGATGGGGGTGGGGTGGGGTGGAGTATTATCGTTCTAAGGGCATTAAAACGACGTTTGGCATTGTTGAGGGGATTTCTAGAGAAAGACCCACTGGAAAGAGATGATGGCAAGAGAGTGGGAAAAGCGAAAAAAAGTTTTCATGGTTCTCTGATAGATTTGGAGACGTTTAGAAATTGAATTAGAGTTTGAAATTATTGCTGTTGCACTCCGATAGGATCGCATAAACTTAAAGACTTTGATAGACATAATTTAATAAAGTAAATTTTTGCCAATATAGTGAATAGTATTTGGAACTTTGGGCATTAACCAATTATTTCTTTAGTATAAAAACGTATAAAATATAAATAATTTAGTATAAAATAAAATGTTACTCTCAATGAATGTTGGATACTTATAAATTTATTTTTTTAATGTCAATCATTTTCTTAGAAGTCATTCACTAATGATATTGCATCATAAGAAACTGATAATACTATTATATTTCGGCACCAGCACAACTCAGTATGTGCATTCCAATGGACGGTATCTAGGGTTCGACTCTTCTCAACGAATCAATTGTAAAAAAATCTTCTATTTAATGATATATCATGCATTTTCTTGACATGCACAGATAATTTTCTTTCACATATAGATTAAAGAAACCTTTGAGTTTAATTTTTTTAACAACTTATTATTGTTAATTTACTTAATAAAACTATTATTTAATGTTAAATAAGAGTATTTCAAAATAAGAACACAAACGTATGTAAATAGCATTGCAGCTTATGTTATAGCAAATAACACTGCGTGTATATAATTAGTACATATTTATTTAAATAAACATTAATATGCATTCATTACGAACGCAAGAAATAAAAATTTAATCATTGTTTATTATTGTTTAGATTCAATGATAAGTAATAAAAGAAATAGATTTTCTATTGTATATTTTAGCTATGAAAATTATTAAAATTAAAGGAAAAACTATCCTTGAATGATATATTCAAAAGGAGTATAAAAAAACGAATTACCTTAAAAAATTATGAAGTAATTAAATATTTGAAACGTTGCGTTTAATTATAAATATACAGTTTTTAAATAAATTATACTAACATAAAATATTACGACAGTGAATAAATTCCGTAATTATTTTAAATTCAAGTTGTTGTTTTTTTTTTATAAAACTTATAATCCATTTACAGATTTATTATTAACAGAAAGATTATTGTGCTATTACTTGATGAATAAGATCATACGGAAAATTCTGCGCACTAAAATATGTAAATAAATTTATTACTTTCAAAGTGAATTCAAATTTTACGAAAATAGAGATTATAGGAGTCACTACAAAAGTGCTAACAATACATATTTTCAAAAACACATCTTGAATTGCAAAGTATGCCAAAGATATACGAAAACAAATAAACAAAAAAGACAGAGAAAATGCATTAAAAGACGAACACCGTAAAATAATGGGGCCCAAAACAAAAGATGCCAACTTGACAGAATTCTATCTTCAACTCCCTCCACTTTAAGTCTAACAAACACCATCCCCATGAAGAAAAACTTAAAACAAGAAGTCGTTCCATCCTCTCCAAGGGGAACTTAAAAACACCTTATATCAGGCTTTCCCCCAAGCGTTAGCCCGCGTAATCCCGTAGTGTTTGTTCCACCCTCGGAAAGGTCTCATTGCAAGGAAGAAACCTTTACGTCAGCAAGTGGCCTGTTATCGGCATATTTATTTTGCTCCCTTGTTCCCTACAAGCTGTGTGGATGAGATAAAACCTTCTTTCCTACCACGAAGTAAGCCTCAGAAATATTTTCTCCATAAACAAAAAAAAAAGAAAAAATCGCATTGTGTTGAAACGTCAGCATAAAAAGGAACATGTTACCGAAATTATTATGCTCTATCATTATCCTTGTTCATTTTGTTAGCAGTTATTCCGAAGTGAATGGTAACCCTTGGCAACGCAAAATGCATTATTTGGATACTTTTGTTTTATATCAATGTCTGCTTTATGCCATTAGTGACACGAAACGAATATATGGAGCACACGACACTCAACTTCGTAAGCATAATGATGATGATGGAAAGCATGCAAAAAGTTACGATGTTAAAAATAGAAATGCAACAATGTTAATAAAATTGATCAATACCGACAATTTCAGGAGGAATTTTTTTTTTTTTCATGCTTTTTTTTAATTTAGAAACAAACATTTGATTCTATTTTATTTTAGAATTTTTTTTAATTTTTTTAATTTAGAATTTTTTAATTTTTTTAATTTAAATTTATTTTTATTTGAAAAAGAAAAATTTAAAAAAGCAAAATTTTTTTTTAATTTTGAAACGTCAGAAAATTTTTTATTTTTAAAAATCAATGAGTTTTTAAAATAAAGAATTTTATAATTTTTTTCTTATTTATTATGTTTCGAATAAAATATTTTTAACAATTTAAATGAGTATAAATTTTTGTGTATCTTGAATCTGTAAAAAATATTAATGAGATATGCACGTCCTGAAACAATAGTAATGAGATATGCACAAATATTTAATTACCAGAATTAATTTGGAGAACTTGTGCAATTTTAGGAGGATTTTTTTTTTTTCACATTACAATTAAATCAATTATGTAAAGATTACCTGCTTGCCATGTTTGAAATTAAATTTCGATATAAATTATAAGAAAAACTTAAAAAAAAAATTATATTCATCTTTGCATGTAAATAAATCTATAAAATATGAAGCTTTCTATTATTTAATTTTATTCTCATTTAATTCTCACCATATAGATTTACATAACAATGTTTTCTATGAAAATTATTTTACTTTTTATAATACAAAGAATAAACAATAAAACAATTTACTATGTTTATTTAAATGGATAGTAATATTATGTATAAAGCAACTATTCTTATTCATAAAAATAATTACTCATATGCCAAAAAATATTAGAAATTGAAAGGAAACATTCATTTTACTTAATTTTCTGCAAATGACAATTATTAAATTCTAATTCAGATAATTAATGCTTTCACAGAATAAAATTCAAAACTTCAATAAATCAATTGAATAAAGTGCTCTAATATTTATTGTCAGTGCACACATAAAATTGAAACTGATTTGATCAGAAATCGCTTTTTAAAATGCCCGATTATCCAACTGTCGATAATAAATTTCGAAGACATATATGACATATGAAGAGTTCAATATTTTTCTTTTTAATTAAGAATGCAGCAAGTCAAACGATGAAAAAGATGTAAAATAATTATAAAATGTTTATAAGTCATTAAATGAAATATGCACACGGCAATTAAATGTCGATTAATTATATAAATGACTAAATAGCTCAAGGTAAGATACTGCATCACCTTGCTGGAAATATTTTGCTGTCTCCCAAATTACGTCACCCGTTAAACATTGGCTAACCGATTTCATTTAATCAAAATAAAAAAAAAATTAAAGATAGTAATATTAAAATTCAAAGCTTCAATAAATCAAGTTAATTAAGCTCTCCAACTTTTTTAATTTCAGTGATAAAATAAAATTTCCACAAAGTAGATCAAAAAATCGCTTTTAAAATACACGATTACCCAGCTGTCGATAATAAGTTTGGAAGACAAATATTTATTTTAATGTGCGAATCGAGTTCAATATTTTCTTTTTTTAATTAGAAGGCAGCAACTCAAATGATGAAAAAGATTACAAAATGCCAATATGTCATTAAATGAAATATGCACACGGCAATTAAATGTCGATTAATTGTAAATTAAATGATTAAATAGCTCAAAATAAGATCTCTACATCGAATTGCTGGAAATGTTTCGCTGCCTTACATCGTCCGTTAAACATTGGCTAACCGATTTTATTTAATCAGGAAAAATAAAAAAGTGACTAATACTAAAATTCAAAACTTCAATAAATCAAGTGAATTAAGCCCTCCGATATTTAATGCCAATGAGCACATAAAATTTCCACTAATTTGATCAGAAATCGTGTTTAAAATGCACGATTATCCAGCTGTCGATAATACGTTTGGAGACAAATATTTATTTCAAAGTACGAATCGAGTTCAATATTTTCCTTTTTAATTGAGAAGGTAGTAAAGTCAAACGAAAAAGACGTAAAAACATTACAAAATATCTATAAAGTCATTAAATGAAAAATGCACACTGCAATTAAATGTCGATTAATTATATCAAATGATTAAATAGCTCAAGATAAGATTCCAGCATCAACCTGCTGCCTCCCAAAATTACGTCGTCAGTTAAACATTGGCTAACCAATTCCATTCAATCAAGAAAAAAACAGAGATTAATACCAATGGGTCAAAGCAAAATTATAGATTAACATTATGAGGAGAGATCAATTTAAAAAAGATTGACAATAAAAGCAATTACATTGTATTCCGACAAGAATATTCAAATCCAACATCACATATTTTATAATTGATTTATTTTAAATTGCCTCTAAAAGTATTTGTGAATCTCGATAATAATTTTTTAAAAAGACAAATATTTACGTTTAAATATGAATTGCGGAACTCAAACGAGGAAAAAGATCACAAAATGTCTATAAGTCATTAAATAAAATATACACAAACATGCACACGACAATTAAATGTCGATTAATTATATCAAATGATTAAATAGCTCTAGATAAGATTCCTGCATCAACTTGCTGCCTTACGTCGTCCGTTAAGCATTGTCTAACCAATTCCATTTAATCAAGAAAAAAGAGATACCAATGAGAATACCAATGGATCATAACAAAACTAGATATTAGAATTATGGTAATAGGATCAATTTAAAAGCTTCCCAATAAAAGCAATTACATTGTATTCTGACAAGAATATTCAAATCCAGCATCACATATTTTATAATTGGATTTCAAATTGGCTCTACAAGCATTTTTAATTCTCGATAATATTCTTTTAATAATTTTTCCAAAAGACAAATATTTACGTTTGAATACGAATTAAGACAAACTCTTTTTAATTTTATTAAAAATTCAGCAAGTCAAACAGCAAGGAGGAAAAAAAATAAAAGCTCCTCCTTATCACAAATGTCAACAAGTCGTCAAATCCAAAAGGGGGTACACGGCAATTAAAGGTCGATTAATTAAACCTTTCCCTTTAAGATCCAGACCGAATGCGATCCAATCATCAACTTGTTGAAAACATTTCGCTGCTGCCCCCCCCTAAAATAATTCCATTCCTTAAACATTGTCAATCGATAGAAAATCAAGAAAATCAAGAAAAAAAAAGAGACAAATACTAAAATTCAAAACTTCAATAAATCAAGTGAATCAAGCCACCAATTTTAATTTCAGTGAAAACATAAAATTTCCACAAATTAGATCAGAAATCGCTTTTAAATGCACGATTATCCAGCTATGGATAATAAGTTTGGAAGATAAACATTTATTTTAAAGTGCGAATCGAGTTCACTATTTCTCTTTTTAATTAAAAAGGCAGTAACCTCAAGCGTTGAAAAAGATGTAAAAGGAAATATGCACAAATATGCACACGGTAATAAATGTCGATTAATTATATCAAATGATTAAATAGCTCCAGATAAGATTCCTGCATCAACTTGCTGTCTCCCAAATTACTTCGTCTGTTAAACATTGGCTAACCGATTCCATTTAATCAAGAAAAATAGAGACTACAACCAATGGGTCATAGAATATTTAGAGATTAGCATTTTGAAAAAGAGGATCAATTTAAAAGATTGACAATAAAAGCAATTACATTGTATTCCGACAAGAATATTCAAATCGAGAATCACATATCTTATAATTGGATTTCAAATTGGCTCTTAAAAGCATCTGTGATTCTCGTTAATAATTTTTCCAAAAGACAAATATTTACGTTTAAATATGAATTACGAGAGAAACTATTTTTAATTCTATTAAAAGTATTATTTTTAAATTTTATTTAAGTCAAACAGCAAGGAGGAAAAATATAAAAAGCTCCTCCTTATTGCAAATGTCAACAAGTCGTCAAATCCAAAAGGGGGTACACGGCAATTAAAGGTCGATTAATTAAACCTTTCCCCCAAGATCCCAAGCCGAATGCGATCCAACCATCAACTTGTTGAAAACATTTCGCTGCCCCCTAAAATTATTCCGTTCCTTAAACATTGTCTAACCGATCCCGCTTAATCAAGGCAAGAGAGAGAGAGAGAGAAAGAGAGAAACTAATGGCATTAAGTCTCAGGAAAAATTAGGGACTAATACGTCGAGGAATGGACCAATTTAAAGAAATTGGTCATAAATTTAATTAGAGAAGCAGAAATTGCTTTTGCAGGAATAACAGAAGGAAAAGGAGATGAGGGGGTGGGGTTGAGAAGGGGGTGAAGGGGGATGGAATGGAAAAGATAAAAAAAAAAAAATTCTAAACATGCGCGCCAGATCTCCGTGGAATGGAAGCGCACCGTGGCTATCGATTGGAGGCAATGAGGATTGCATGTCGGATTTGCTGAAACATTGTTACGAAAGAAGAAATGGTTCTTAAAATACTCGATCTGATGTTTTGGAGGGTAATGTGGTAGTTGAGGGGGGGAATAAAACTGAATAGAAGGAAGGTTTTTGATATTATTGGATAAGAATCCAGAGAATCGTTGTAAAGCAATAACAATGTTTTTTTTTTTTTTTTGTTGTGCACACGTATTGTATCTTATATCCATATGTAGATAGATATAAGAGTATATAGATTTAATCCAACATAAGAATGACGTTGTTCATTTTTTTTTTTTTTTTTAGTGATAGATTTTTAGATTATCTTCGTTGCATGGTATGGGAAAACTTCCCAGATTAAGAGAAAATACACTTGGACTCGCATAATAATTTTTTTATAACAATTAGTCTATTATTTTAAGACAATTTTGCAGATGGTTTTTCCTTCATTTTTCAGTTATTCTTACGGATACCAGTAACAATAGAAAATTTTTATGAAACTTTTTTTTATTGCTATTTTTTTGTTTTAATATTTTGTTTTTATTAAGCATTTTTTAACTATAACTGCTTGTAGAAAAATGTTACTTTTACATAACATACTTTAAAAATTTCGTGCATTGGAATAGCAATAGTTTTGAAGATTATGTTTTGCAATATTTTACAATATTTTTTTTAACTATTTTCTTAAAACTGAATATATATATTTTTTTCCGATTTTCACTTTGGTTTTTGGCTTTACTAACCGTATAATTAATGCTAAAATTAAATTTCATTCATTTCCATCAAATTGAAAATGGTTTGATCATTAATGTGCTAAGAAACTATTTCAATGAGTAGAGAATATTAAGTATTTAATGTTTTTTAATGGGCGTAGAGCTGAAAACGCTTTCCTTTAAAAAGAAAACATCATCCTGTCTCGATATCTGAGTAGACAGACAGCCTTGGCCAGCATGGGGCTGTGGCGCTAAGGAAGATTATATATTTTTTAAATGTTTTTAATAAATGCAAGGAAATAAATATATATTTAACCTGAAATAATATATGGACGAAAGCTCTCTTTAAAAAGCACTTTTTAAAAAAAAACATTGATAATTTGCTTTACATATATTTAAAAATAAAGGAATACACACTGAATACGTTGAAGCATTAAAAAAAAAGTGCAATTAGAAGTTTTCCTAATCATGCCAACTGAAATAAGTCAAAAAGTTCAAAGAACTATAATAAAAAAAGTAATAGTTATATCGCTTTTGATGAACATTAACGAAACAATGTAATGTTAAAAAATTTAGTAAATAATTATTAAGAAAATTGAGCATTAAATTAGGGAAATTAATATTATAAATAATAATATTCATATTACAGGAAAAAAACAAAACAAATGCTGTAAATACTTTTAAAAAAACAAGGCATTCTGTGCGTTGTTTCAACAGTATCTTTTGCATTGTTCTTGTGTAGCATGCCATGTTGGCGCATTTTTGATGTAATTATTTTTATATTTTATATGAATTTGATTAATAGCGATAGTTATACTTTGAATGTGATGCAATTATTATAACACAAATTATTATTTTCACAGCTTTAAGAAAACTATGAAATAAATTATTGTTGTTATTTCTTATCTCATTTGGCAGACAGCAGCATCTAGATCAAGTCCAAGAACCCGTGAGGTTTCATGGAAGGATAGAAAGGAGGGGGTTCCGCTTCTTTTTGTGATGGATCACCAGTAGGTAGAAGTCTGACTTGGCTCCGTGACGTTAAATTGTTACCTGGTAGGGTTATGCTTTTACTCTCATATTAGGCAGGGATTTACAGACTTAAAGTAGATTCTGAACCACTACAAAAACCACTACAAACACCAATGGCACCCCTGGGACTCGAACCAGAAATATATGGCATCGAGTGCCAGAACGCTAGACACTCGGGCATCAAGCCTCTTGAAATAAGTTATAAAATATATTAGTCATCATATGAAATATCAAAATTTGACCTTAAAGTATCATAGAAGAGAATTCACTAATATATTAGTTTAGATCTAACTTTAAGATTAATTAATGGCGTTAAAAATAAATTCCATATTGTTTAAAAGAAGTATTTTTATTATTTGCGTTCCATGATTTAAGTTATTAAGTCGCAGAACACAAATAATAAGACTTTTCATTTTAACGCGACTTATTGGTTGTAACGCAATTCAGTCGTGTGATTTAAATGACAGAATTCAAACAATTAGAAACTTTAAAAATACGATGTTGTACCCTAAACATTGAAAGAGTAATGGCCCTCACACCAAAAACAAAACTCTGAATTATTTAATTAACAGTTCACGAACGGAAACCGCATCACACTGAATTAAAACTAAAAATCCATTCTAAAAGATTCTGTTTCATTAACGGAAAAGATCTCGATGATTTTAAAAGGAAAACGACACGCCAAAAACGTCAAAAGGAATTTTCACAGCAAGACAGACACTTTAATTTGAAGCTACCAAAACGAAAATCTCTCGAACGCCGGTTGTTCTTGAAGAAGACATATTTAATTCTTCGGGCATCATAAACCGGCAGAAGGCCTTCGCGAACACTGTCATGGTATCGAAGAACGTTTTCTCGCTATCCACTTAATGTCAGGATAATCTGACAGCTGAGAGACCCATTCCGCGAGTCGAAAGGAGACAAAATTAATGTCGGCAGAGTTAAAAGTCCTTTTGCTAGTTGAGAGAGAAAATAAATTCCTTCCGAGGAATTCCACAAATACACAAACGAAGAAAAAAAAAAAAAAAAAAAGATTCTCAAGATTTAGGGTCTTAAATTTCATCCTAGGAAGGGTATCTTAAGAATTCGAATTGCAATTTCAAGATGAAGAGAATTAATGATACTTTCGATAAAAATTCGGTACGCATTTATATAAATTTACTTGAAATGCCAAATAGATGTAACAAGGTATAACAATAAACGAAGGATTTTGTAGTAAGTTTCAAGTTTCATATTTAAAATCAGTCATGGTTAAGTTCTCATTAAAAATAAGTTTGAATCGTGTATTATTTACAAATTAATCCACGAAATATTGGCGTTGCGAAAACGCAGATCACTTTTCTGGGATAAATTTTTCAAATCTCTTTTACTGCGTAGTATAGAGGATGCCTTCCTGATTAAAATATATACGGAATATATATATATAGATAGATAGAGAGATAGATTCAGATATATATATTAATATATACGGAGAAGAGGGAAAATATATTCTGTCTCGCATAGTAATTTTTTATATTCGTATAAATTTACTTGAAATATCAAATAGCTATAACAAAGTATACCACTAAATGAAGTATTTTGCAGAGGTTTCTATTTAAAAACTGTCATGGTTAAGTTTTCATTAAAAATAAGTTTAAATGATGCATTATTTACAAATTAATTTATTACAGACCGACATTCCAAAACCTTTTTTTCTGTGATAAATCTTTCAATAGATAATATAGTTTTGCATAGATAGATACCGGAAACAATAATAAAGGCAGATAAAATTTTGTACTATGAAAAGGAATAACGACTCTAAAAAAAAAAAAAAGGAAATAACATTATTTTGTTAATATATAAAGGTTCTTAGCAAAAAGTTCAGAAACTTCTTGGCTCTATAGAGTACACTTAGACGAATCGAAATAACATAACTACGCGGAGTTCAAAATGATTTACAAACGAGGTAGATGGCATTGCACGACAGCGAGCAGCGCTCTCGCAGAGGCTCTTCATTGCGCACACTCATGCAGTTATAGTAGGATGACTGATCATGCAAATGTGGAACCAACTAATGCAAATTTGCCTACGGTGCTGAGGGGTGCAAATGTGAGCCACGGCACTTGCTTGGGTGCAACACCATCCAATGAGGCATATTGCCAGCTTTAATCTCCTTGAACACCTTCGCCAGCACTAATCTGAGAGGAGTTCTTACGAGAATGCCATCATGAACATAGAGAGAACATTGGGGGACATATAAGAACATGAGGGAACATATAAGAACATAGAGGAAAGATATTCCACGGACTTCGAATATGGAGAAGGATGTGCTATAAAGGTATAACACAACCCAAGTTCAAGTACGAGAGCTATACTGCACAGTGAAGGGATATCCCGTTGTAGGACTTGGAGATTCTAAGCAAAAGCCATATGCATCCTTTGATCACCTCTGTTACTGTTTGCCATAATATTATGTTGATGTTGATATACAGTTAATAAACCATACAATAACTTTCGTAATGTTCTTCAATTTTTTTTTTCACTACCAAGTCAAGAAAGTATTTTCGACGTCTATTATTTCCACTATCCCTATTAGAGGCTTGTAAATCTGGTATTGTAACATAAAATATTCAATAAACAATTTAGCGACGAATTATAGATAATGAAATATATTAAGTATAACTATTTGTATCTTGAAATAAATAATCATATGTGAATTATTTCAAAGAAAACGATGTTGGGTAGGATAGGGAATGTTAGTCGGAAAAACATAATGCATACGTATTATATACATATAATAACGAAATGCTGCGTTGAAACATGTAATGCATACGTGATATGTATCACATATTTCTGTCATCAAAGTCGCAATTATAAATTTCAATGACACTTAGATTTTGAAAACGAAATCGTATTTGCCGTATTGTGCGGGTTTTCTTTAATACTTTACGCAAAAAGGGGAACAGTTTTTCCTAAAACTTTCGACTAACATCCCCCATACTACCCAACATCGGTTTCTATGTAAAAGATCATATATGACTATTTATTTCAAGATACAAATAATTATATTCTTTATCTTTAATTTATCGCTGAATTATTTATTGAGCTATTTATTTTTCTCAGTAATATTTATTATTCAAAAATATTACATTAATTATCCTTCAACATCAATGGCACCATAGAAACAGGAATGGACATTCTGTGTTGCCTGAGCATAAAAAAAAAAAAAAAACAGCGGGAGAGAGAGTGAGAGATGCATTGCTAGCCGCTGACGTGTAATGGCCTTTCATTGGAAAAGGGTCAGACGGTACGGGGTGCCAGGGATATTCATCAGAACGATGGCCTTAACAGCGGAGTCGCCTGGCCGTCTGTCGTTGGCGATTTTTGATTGGTCCGCGGCGCCTCTGAGTCACTAGATGACATAATCGATTGGGGGTGGGGGGGACGACCGCCTCGCACTCGACTAGACACGGAATTGTGTTTATTTTTCACCTACTTTGTTCATTGTTTACTGGGAGTGTGCTTTCGTATGGAAAGGAGAAATGCGGATGACATGAATGCCGTCGCGAGACTGGAATCAATTTGGTTTGGTTCCAAGCGCTTTTTGGGAAAACTTTTACATTATGCATGGCAATTTTTTTTTTTTTTTTTTTTTTTTTTTTTTACTTCGTGAATTTTAAAACAGGGCAAATTTAGATGATTTGTGGGAATAAAATAGAAAATTTTTTTTTTCTTGTTCTAATGCAGTTGGAAAACATTTAGACAATTGTCTATAAAATAGAAACTAGTCTACTGAATAGGATGGTTTTAGTTTTATAAATATTTTGTTGTATATTTTCTGATAATAAATAAATCACATAACTTGTTATTATTGTTTTATTTATCAAGATGCAAGCAATTTTAAAGCAAATTTTATGTAGCCCTAATCATTTCTTCTTTACTGATATTATAGCCTGGTACAGGCCTGAATCTCCAACACACACAGCTCTCCATCTGTCTGGCTCCAGTGTCAATCTTTCGCGGCCTGCTGGCCAATTGGCTAGCGCTCTGGACTTTGATATCACAGGCTTCAGGTTCGAATTCTGGTGGTAACATGGATGTGTGTGAGTGGTTCAGAATCCATGTTAAATTGCAGGTCCCGATCTGTTTAGACCTCGTGAGCACAAGTTGACCATAGAGCGACAAACCAAAACAAAGTCAATCTCTTCAAGTTAATAATTTTCAGTTGTCTAAGATTCCTCTTCGATCCATCAATCCACCTTTCCCTTGGTCTTCCTCTCTTCCTATTGTTGAATAATTTACATAACATAATCCTTTTAATGATGTTTCTCTCATTTCTGCGATGTACATGTCCGAGCCAGCGGATTCTTTGTGATTTGATGTATCTCACAATGTCCCCTTAATCAATTGTCATTCTTAATCAATTGACTATTAGTTCAAATAAATTAACATAACATTCCATTGTTGAAAATCGTTAACCTTATTAAAACTAATGGAAAAGTTAAAAATCTTAATATGCTTGGCAATGGAACAATTTTATTATATAAGCCGTACCTTAGACTTCAGTCCAAATAACTACACTGAAGTGACAAAAGTCATGGGATACCTCTTAATATCGTGTCGGCCCTCCTTTCGCCCGGCGAAGTGCAGCAACTCGACGTGGCATGGACTCAACAAGTCGTTGGAAGTCTTCTGCAGGAATATTGAGCCATGCTGTCTCGATAGACGTCCATCATTGTGAAAGCGTTGATGGTGCAGGATTTTGGGCAGAACAGACCTCTCGATGATGTCCCATAAATGCTCGATGGGATTCATGTTGGGCGATCTAGGTGGCCAGATCATTCGTTGGAATTGTCCAGAATGTTCTTCAAACCAATCGCGAACAGTTGTGGCCCGGTGATATGGCGCATTGTCATCCATAAAAATCCCATCGTTGTTTGGGTACATGAAGTCCATGAATGGCTGCAAGTGATCTCCAAGTAGCTGAACATAAGCATTTCCAGTCAATGTTCGGTCCAGTCGTACCAGAGGACCAAGTCCATGCCATGAAAAAACAGCCCACACCATTACGGAGTCACCACCAGCTTGAACAGTGCCTTTGCTGACAGTTTGGGTCCATGGCTTCGTGGGGTCTGCGCCACACTCGAACCCTGCCATCAGCTCTTACCAACTGAAATCGTGACTCATCGGACCAGGCCACGGTTTTCCATTCATCTAGGGACCAACCGATATGCTCACGTACCCACGAGAGTCGCTGCAAGCGATGTCGTTCTGTCAATAAAGACACTCGAGTCGGTCTTCTGCTGGAATAGCCCAAGAAAGCCAAATTTCTCCGCACAGTTCTAACAGACAAGTCCCTTGTACGTCCCACATTGATTTCTGCGGTTATTTGAAGCAGTGTTGCTTGTCTGTTAGAATTTACGACTCTTTGCAGACGTCGCCGGTCTCGGTCGTTAAGTGCAGGCGGTCGACCACGGCGCTGCCCATGGTGGGATGTTATGCCTGAAATTTCATACTCTCGGCACACTCTTGACACAGTGGATCTGGGAATGTTGAATTCCCTAACGATTTCCGAAATGGCATGACCCATGCGTCTAGCTCCAACTAACATTCCGCGTTCAAAGTCTGTTAATTCCCGTCGTGCGGTCATCACGTCAAAACCTCTTCACATGAATAACTTGAACAGAAATGAAAGCTCTGCGAAAGCACTTGCGCATTTATACCTGTTCTACGCGATGCTACTGCCATCTGAAAATTTGCATATTACTATCCCATGACTTTTGTCACTTCAGTGTATATATATCGGCATATTTTTATTAATGATGTAAAAAAAGGTATATTAAACAGTGATAATATTATAAATTGTTTGCATAGATAAAATTATGTAAATTTCTCTGAAAATAGCACCTGCCATAAAATAAGAATTAAATTAATATGATGAATTACATCAGAATTATCAGAATTAAATCAATTTTTTATCAAGACTCAAGAAATTTTAAAACAAATTTTATTTAACCCTAATCAATTGACTGTTAATTCAAGTAAATCAACAACACATTACATGGTTGAAAATTGTTAACGCTATTAAAACTAATGGATAAGTTAAAAGTAAATATTAAATTTCTAATCCAAATAGCCCCATGTTCGGGCATATTTTTATTAATGACGTAAATAAACGTATATTAAACAGCGATGATATTCCAAGTTGCTTACAAAAGTTCAATTACGGAAATCTCTTTGAAAGTAACCTGTCATAAAATCAAATTAAATTAATATGATGGGAATCATATCCATTCAATCCAATATTATATGCATATAAATTACTTTGCTTTTAAAATTATTGCAAGCCATTTCAATTTATGTTACATTGAAACAGTTTCAAAAATGACTCTCCGCCCATTTAAATGAATAGATACATAGTCGCAGAAAATAATTTCATTAATAGAATGGTAGAAGGTAAATTTGCGTGAGAAACCTTTAAATGGTTATTTCACACGCAATTTTCTTATTTATTTGCTCATAGAATGAAAATAAAAAGTGTATAGGTGTATTATGGAGGTTTTGAGGGTAATATAAAATTAAAGCAATAATATGACGATTTTGTTACTTTATAAAATGTACTGTTAAAGTGAATGTTGTAGTTAACATTATAGTGTCCCTATCTCTATTTGTTTAAGGCAAATACATTTTTTTAAATTTTTGCATTAATTTTATTAATATTGAATTTAATGACAAGGGACAAACAGTAGTAAACCGGACAATAGTTATCAGCTCACAACAGATGGCAAATACACATAATTCGGAAGTTTGCATTCTACTACTTTGTTTGCAAATTCCACTCTAGACGATAATATGAAAACTAGTTCTGGACCATTAAAATCAAGCTGCAATAAACCTTCCAATGCTAATGGCTATCAGCTTAAAGCAGGAAGACAAATACAACACAGTCCAGAAATTTTACATTCCTATTCGCTTGCAAATTTCACCCCAAACGATAATATGTCGCACTAGAACTTTAGAACATAAAAAAAATCTTTACAGCTATTTGTCTGGACTATTGATTATCTTTTTTTTTTTTTTTCTTTCTTTCTGTTATATACCATTCGTGTGTGGTGAAGTCGTAAACGAGGAGAATATGACGTCGTTGGATTTGCAATGCATACAAATTAAGGGAACCGCTGACTAATTTGAGGAGGGGGTCTCGTTTACGATCCACCCCTGTACAATGCAGACGATATTTATGCCTGTCGCTACAAGTCGTTAAACGAAGGCCTGGCGGAGGCTCCGGATTGGCTGGTGCTCGTAAAAGTTAAGTCTATGGGATGTCATAGCTCCCGAGAGATGGCAATCCATCCCCGTGATTTCGGTAAACAGAGGGTGGCAGCGAGTTCGGAATCGTTTGGTCCCGGAATACTTCTGCGGCAGGATCCCGGAAAAGGGGTGTGTGACGTCACCGGTGGGAAACGGAATGAAACGCTTTTAGAGGTTTAATGACCGGCTTGGTGAATTACGACGACGTTTATGACGTCTGTTAGAGGACTCGATGAAGTCAATCGAAATTTTGAAGCAAATAAAACGGGCTTAAGTGGAATTTATTGGGACTTACTGCGTTCATCTCACTGACAATATTTTCGGACTCAACTTATCAAAGAGATTTATTGCGCAAACCTATTAGCGTTCCTGTTTACTGCAGTTCAAACATAAATAAAATAACTCTTACATAATTTTTCGTGGAATATCTTTGAGTTTTTCCTATAAATTCAAAATACACATGAGTATTTCTAAGCATATTTAAAAATAAGTTCTTATACAATTATATAACTATTAGCTATGAGAGAATAAAATTAAATATTGGCAACTCTAACATTTTATTTTATATTGTTATTAACATTAACTTTACTCTTTTCAGACTATACACCAAAAAGAGTTTTAATAATCTTTCGGCCTAGTTCTCGACGAAAGTGGGGCTCTGATCTTCTGGATTAATGAATCTATTTCTGTTATGTTAATCAAAATATGTTATGAATCTGAATCTGTTTATAGAGATTGATACTTAAAATCCAGTTTTTAGATGTAATATGATCATGAAGTGATTTTGCCAGATTACCTCTTTGTCAAATTACCAAATAATTGCTTATTTTTAATTAATTGGTATTTATATCATTTTTAACTTCTTTTTTATTTACTGAAATAAATGTTTTTATTTTATATTATACCCTAATTATGCACTACACTAATCTGAAGGCTAAACATTAATCTTCATATATTTTTTGAGATAAATTTAATGACGAGTACAGGAATATGTTGTTTCTTATCCCACTTAATCTACAGTAGACCAAGTCCATGAACCTGTGTATACTCATGGAAGGAGGGGCAGTATCTGTTGTGATGTAGTTCCCTAGGTAAGTCTCACTAGGCTCTGTTTCGCTGAAGAAGGAGGGCAGTGACTTCCGAAGGTGTTTCAGACGGAACTACCCCGCATTTCCCTATCGTATGGGGGAAATTCCCTACAGGTAGTCCAACTAACTAGGCAAGAAGCTGAACATAACAAACGCAATCGAGTTTCGTTTTTGAAACAGTGTCTACAGCAAGGCCGCCAGGATTGAACCTCAGTCCTAATGCTGACTAGAGGCGCAAGTTTCCACTGAGCCCGAGTCGGGCTGTATGAAAAATTGGATTGTTAAACGACACAATACATTCTCAAAATTGTAAGTTTCTAAGTGATTAACCATCTCAAAAACATTACTTGTTGAGAAAAATAAATAGAGGGGACCCATGTAAAAAAAAAGTCTGACTTAAAGACGAAATTATGGAATTTGCGATATTTTTACTTTCCTAAAATCAAAAGAAGCCAATTCAAACCAGTGAGTAAAGTTTGCAAAAAAAAAAAAAAAAAAAAAAAAAATTATGCTCAATTCATATCGATTTAATACCTAATTATAAATATGTATTAAATCGATAAAGGTATATATTATTAATTTCAATGTTTTTTCTCAAAATACAATTGAAAAATTTATTTTCTGTGTATAAAGATATGAAACGGTGCAAAAAGGGTTTTAAAAACAATTATTGTCCTTCGGAGCCCGTACAAGCGCACCTTTTACTGAACATATAATTCCTGTATCTTGCGAATTAATGTATTAATACTTGAGTAAAGAAGTTAAATACACATTTTAGATTGAATTTCGGGATATGATTGATTAATTGATGAATGTGATTAGACCGTATGTGTATTAAAAACGTATATATAGTGAATATTTTTATGCTTTAAATGTAAATAAAACTGTAAATAGACAACAAAATATATAAAAAAAAATTATTTCGATTTCTTCATGTTTAATATTTTCAAATGTTTCGTGTGGTTTTTGACATCCACAAATACAAACTATGAAAATAACTTTATTGCTATTTGAAGTCCATTTAAGCGCGACATAATAAAAATTAACAAACAATTGCTTATAACTTAAATAAATATTTTCTTAAGCTTATAACGAGTAAATATTCCTACATAAGATATATAAAGACAGTAATTTTTTTTAATGATTAAATTAAAAATATAATGATAACAAATAGATTATATTATATTATTTAAATTTTATTTTTGTTTTTCATAATCTTAACATAAATAAAGCATTTCAAACAGACGATTTATTGTTAATAACGAAATCGTATCCAGATCTCTATTCAACTTTTCAAACAAAAACATTTAAAACCATTATTTAAAAACACATTCTAAATCAAAACATGCATCTCAATTATTTCTCTTTTTTTTTTTCCAACTACAATAACACACACAAAATCATTGGACCCCTTTGTTTGGTCCCAAAAGGAGTTTAGAATCCCATCAGCCGAATGTTTTATGCGTCTCAAATAGATATGCCATAACAAATGAGAAAAGAAGCCCTAAGCCGAAATAGAGGGAAAGAAAAGAAAAGAAAAGAAAAAGTGAAAGAATAGAAAGAAAAAAAAAAAGAAAAAAGAAATGGTGTCCATTTATCTAAAGGCAAGAAAAACAAAGGTGCGGCCGAAAGCTCGTCTACTTATTCATCATCCGACTTGCACCTGCCTCTGAGATTTTCCCTTTTTTTTTTTTTATTCTTTCTTTCGTTCTTTTATTCTCTATTCGAACATGTTTTTCTCTATTACGCATTTTTATTTTCTCTCTTCTTTTTCTTATTTAGTATTTTTCGCATCTCAATGCATTCATTTATTTTTTCTCTTATTTTTTTTGAGTATGAGACGAAAAATGGAGGTTAGAGTAAATAAAATGTCAAGAGGTGTTTTCATTCGGGAAATAATACTTAATTTTGCTCGCCAAACAATGATTCCATCTTAAAAATAAATACGATCGTTATTTCTATGCAAAATAAATAAATAATTACCGGTTTAGGAAAAATAAAATATAAAAAGCAAAAAAAAAAAAAAAGCAGCACGGTTGGAACAGGTTTCACAGTTTTGTGATCTATACATGTGGGAGTGGTTTTAATGAATCTTTGCTATTGCTATATTTGCTTGATTTATTTAAATATTTATTAAGGCTTAAAGTAGTATAATGAGCACCCATGTTCTCCATGCACATCAGTTCGAACCCATGTACCCTACCCTCGAATGGTTAGGCAAATGCTATAGTTCTCCAGTATAATCTAAAGACAGTAAAACTAAGAGTGGTTTGAAATTGTCAGTGGACAGAGATGCCGTCCGTCGAGGTGTCTATTCAAGATTGTGGTATCATGATTTTTTCTTTATTAATAATTATATTTTAAATCCACCTTATATTTCTTGATTACTGTTGCATGTAAAAAATTTATAAACTACTTTTGTAAGCCTTGTGCTTTACTTTTGTAGTGCAGTAAACTATATACCGTTAAAATAATTGTGGTATTATATTTATGCGCTCTCTTGTGGCACAGTAAAAAATTTATTTTTGTTAACAAGCAGACATTTGAGATTTCGATTAATGAGTCAACAACAATTATTACTTTAAAAAAACGAAACGACTACAATTATTATTACATTAAAAAGTCTACTACAATTAAACGAGTTCAGTGGTAATTGAGATAATTAACTCACATTAATAATCAGAATGCTTATAAGAATTTCGTTATATTTCTGTGGTGTTTCTTGATAACGAATTCGCTATAAATATAATAAAAACTATCAGGACAGTTATCACAGCCACGACTCAAGTAAGATTCAGCATAAAGGCACCGAAAAATAAAAACTGGAAGGGGAAGAGAATGACATTGAAAATGACTCAAACCAATTTAGCAACTCACTGTAGCGCCATCTGGAAAATATCTGCGTGCCTGGTCAGGTTAATTGTAGCTACTCAGGCGCGAAAAGTATGGGATGCTCATAAACTTTGAATGTCCATAATATTTAATTGATGCAAATAGTTTGCAACTTTATGTTTTCATTAAAAATTTGCGATATATATGTGCACAAAAATAAGAAGCTGTTTGCGAGAAAACGGGTACGTACTGACCTAAAACTTTATTCATTGTCGCCCTGTGTCAGCTGCATAAAAAAATTCCAGCGATGATAAGTATAACAAGTATTATAAAATAAAATTTTAAGTCAATTCCTACTTTTTTTTTCACTATATTCCAGAAAAAGTTCTTTATAAATACTTTCCATTCATTTTTTTTAAATTTATTTGGCGCCATCTATTGGTTGATATATGCAACTTAAATCTAAAAAAACTAAATGAATTAATTAAATTTAATTAATGAATTAATATTTGAAGAAACTGTATTAATCTCCAGTGTCATTCACTACAAGTTCAAACAAAATGTATTTGAACTTGAGTGGAGGAATAAAAGCATTTTATAAACGATTAGAAATTTGAACAAGATATATATAGGGAGAGTGTGTGAACTAATAGTAGAATTGAAAAGTATCCATAAATCATATTCAGGTAATAAATTATGTTCATCAGCTATCGTACAAAATGAAATATGAAAACAGATTAAATAAAAATATAAAAATTACAGAATTCCAAACGATTTTATAAAAAGCTGATAAAAGAAATTAAAAAATAACTATGGAAGTTTCCAAACGATTTTATAAAAGAAGCACGCGAAAGAGATTTAATAAAAAGGGCGTGAAAGTAATTTAAATAAATTAAGAAGTAATATAAAAATTATTTTATTATTAAAAAAAAATTATTTTTTATTTAAATTAAGTAATATAAAAAAAAAAAAATTTTTTTTGAAGTCAATTCCTACTTTTTTTCCACTCTATTGCAGAAAGTCCTTTATAAATAAAGTTAAAAATTTTTAAGTTACATCTGACGCCATCTATTGGTAGATGCATACAACTTAAATCTAAAAAACTAAAATGAATTAATTACATTTAATTAATGAATTAATATTTGAAAAAACTGTATTAACATCATGTCATCCACTACAAGTTTAAAAAAACGTATTTGAACTTGTGGAGGAATAAAAAGTATTTTATGAACGATTGAAAATTTGAACAAGATATATATAGAGAGTGTGAGCTAATAGAAGGAATTGAATAAATAGATTGTGAAAGAAATTAAAAATTAATAAACCAATAAGAAACGTTGAAAGTGGCCTAGGCATTGCTAATCGACTCTTTCCAAAGCAATTCCCATTTATTTTATGGGTAAAAATTTAATAAAGTGTACGAAAAATTTTAAGTATCAAAAGTTAATCAAATCAAGAATTATAATTAAAAAAATATTCCTTATAAAAATATTTTAATTTTAAGTAGGAATAAATATAAAATGAAATATTTGCGATTTTTAATTGATCAAAAATTTACAGATCATATTTAATTACTTTTTATGAAATAAACTAGTACATATGCGATCAAAATTAAAATATTTCCCATACATACCAATTAAAAAACAAAATGATAATAATAATAATAATAATAATGATCATTTGATAAAAATGAATTATTTTGAATTCAAATTACTCTTGTGAGTTCGAGTTATGTTAGGTTTTTCGATTTTACAGGCCATATTTAATAATGCATAAAAATATATTAGGTTTTGAAATCATCTTTTAATTTTCATAAATTAATAAAAACGGTAGTAACAAATAAATGTAATGCAAAAAATAGGAAACTAAAAAAATTTGTTAGAATACTGATTAATTAAAAATTTAACTGAAATGATTTTTGAAATAATTTTTAAAATTGCTAATTTTAATTAAATAAGTATTAATGTTTGCTGCCTTTGATAGAATTAATTATAAAAACCTAGAATTAATTTATGAATTTTAAAAAAAGTTAGCTAATCTAAGATGCATAAATAATAAAAGGAATAGCATTTGTCGCAGTAATTGATTTTATTTGAAACTGCTTTGTATTAATTATAAATATTCAAATGCTTAAATCTGTGTAATTCAAAAAAGTTTCATTTAATAACTTCATTCATTTTAACTTTTTTACTTAACAGCTTTTAACAATATTGTTAAAAAATAATTAAACAATAACAATTGTTAACAAAATATTAATTTTTCTAACAATTGTTATGTTAACATGTAACAATGTCGATTTTGTAACAATTGTTAGCAATGTTTTTTAAATATTAATTTTTGTTATATGTTAACAGAAAAACAGAAACGTAAACAAACAGAAAACTTTTACTTAATAACATATTTTTCATTTTATTTTTTTAATTAACAGCTTTTAGCAATATTGTTCAAAAAATAATTAAACAATAACAATTGTTAATAAAAATATTAATTTTGTTAACTGTTTGTTAAATATTAACATGTAACAATGTTAATTTTATAACAGTTGTTAACGTTTTTTTTTTTTAAATATTAATTTTTGTTAACATTGTTGATATGTAACAATGTTAACTTTTGTTACATATCAACATTGTTAAAAAATTGTTACAAAGTTAACATTGTTACAAATCAACATTGTTAAAATTTGCTGCAATGTTAACTTTGTAACAATATAAACACTTTGTAACAATGTAAACAATTTTTAACAATGTTAACTTTTTAACAAATTAAAAATTTTTAACAATGTTAACTTTGTAAACAATTTTTAACAATTTTGATATGGAACAATTTTTAACAATGTTGATATGTAACAATTTTTAACAATGTTAACTTTGTAACAATTTTTAACAATGTTGATATGGAACAATTTTTAACAATGTTGACTTTGTAACAATTTTAACAATGTTAACTTTGTAACAATTTTTAACAATGTTAACTTTGTAACAATTTTTAACAATGTTGATATGTAACAATTTTTAACAATGTTAACATGTATCAATGTTAATTTTGTAACAATTGTTAACAATGTTTTTTAAATATTCATTTTTGTTAATGTTAACAAAAATTGTTAACACTTAACAATTTTTGTAACTATTCATTATAATCATAATAATGTTAGAAAATGATGTTATTTACTATTAATTATTAAAAACTTTGTTCGTTGCTTATCGATTGCTTTGATTAACACATAAATATTTCTTGAAGTGCACATAACATCTTTTTATCTCGCCTAATGATGATACGAACCGTTAATGATAATGGTGGAGGAAAACGTTATGATACTTAAGTTCTAGTTCTAGAAGAGAAAAATATTTTTCCAATCTATATTTTTCGTTTTTCTTCCATAAATATCGCAAAGATTATGTGTTAATGTGAAAGTCAGCAACATTTTTTTTTTTTATTTCTTGAAAAGAAAGTATGCAGGAATTTTAATTAATAAATTATTTAATATATTGGGTTAAATAAATTAATTATGTTGTGTAAAGGATCTAATCATTAAAAAAAAAAATTGATAGTCAAAAATTATATACTTACTTTGCATATTAAATATATTCAGCGTTTTATAGCGCCGTTTTTTCTTAAAGGTATTAGCTTTATGAATTTTTTCTTGTATTAACTTTTTATGAATCGTTTCTTAAAAGTATTAGCTTTAAGAATAAATTTTATTTTTTTACTATTTATATATACATTTTGTTGATTGTATTTTCATTTTTATATATTGTTTTTGTTTAAGTCTTTATTATGTATACAAATTATATAAAATCAATCACCTGCTAATATTTCCTTAAGTATGTTGGGTCAATATATTTTTTAATGATTCAAACATTTTATTTTCAACAGAAATTCTACATACAATTTTCAAAAATGTATGATAAAAAGCATTTCCTGCACATTTAATTAGCATTTAAATAAATTCGTATTCATTTAGTTTTCCAGTGACAATTAACAAAAATTCATCGATAAATAAATTATTTTATATTAATTTCATTAAATTATACATGCCATAACTTGTGTTATTATTCCCTTTTATAAATAAAATACTCAACTAATTCTTTATTTAAATGATAACGTAAAAATTCATGAAGCTATTTAGCCGACCTTACAATCTATGGATTAAAATATGTATTCGATCAAGTTTGCTCTGTTGTATTACAGCCCCAAAAATGAGAAAACTCTTGTTAGTAAAGGCTTCAAAATATGTAAATTTCGAAATACTAAAAAAAAAAATTGAATTATTTCTTTTTCATAAAAGGAGAAATCTACTCATTATTATATCCAAATTTTATATAGTATATTGATATCTTATATCGAAATTTAATAAGGTATTTAAAATTAACTCTTTTAAAGAAAGGCAAATATTTCCAATTTGGTTTAAATTGAGGAAGTACGAACTGCATGTATAATTGGCGCGCTTTCGGATAGTTACCACATGTTTTGTTTTAACTTTAACAAATCCTACAATAATTAAAAAAATTTTCCGAACTACGATGAAAATTCCAAAATGTTCTATCATAAATTCAGGACTGTATATCAAGAAAAATAATGAACGGCTCTATCTTAAATGAGCCCTGGGCGACTTGGATTGGGTTTTTCGAACTAGAGCAGGGGTCTCCAAACTACCGCCCGGCCCGTGGGCCGGAAGATTCTATCCGGCCCGCGGATAGAATTTTAATTTTCAGTCCGATTCAAATTAAAAGAAATATAAATTTATACATTATATATCCATCTTCTTTTCTACTTTGATTAAATATTATTTTTTTTCCTTCCTTTTTTCAAAGGACTGATGATCTTTTTACTTTCTCTATTTTTGTTCTACAAAATCTAAATCAACGGAAATAGCAAGCACAGACAGCTTTCAATCGGAAAGGATTTGCAAGTTGAATTACATTCCAACAATCATATCAAGTAGTTGTTTCTAAATATGCCAAAGTTAGAGTTTTACAAATCAATATCGAAAGTAGGATTCCCAAATTCAAATTCAGAAAAATCAGTGCTGTGTTTTCTTCAACTGATATATGTGAACAAGTGTTTTCAACTATGAACCTTGGAAAGAATTATTTCAGAAGTAGACTGACAGATGAGCATTTGTGATTCCTTATAGTGAGGTTCGAAGTGAAAACCTCAATATAAGGAACTTTTTAAAAATGAAATCTCGATTTCATTCTGCTCATTAACATATTTAAATTGTAATACTTGTATATAGTTTTTAAAATTTTAGCAAAATTTCTTGGGCCGCCAAACTTTTTTTTCAATTTTTGGCCCGCGACCGAAAAAGTTTGGAGACCCCCCCTGGTTCGTAAGTCTATATATGAAACTGAAATCGAAAGCCGAAATTGAATATAAACCGAAATCATCTTTTGGCAGTAATGGATATGATAAATTTGTAGGTTGGAAAATCTTTCCGTTGAATTCAAGGAACAGTGTTTAAATCTCCATTGGATGTATCCCTTTGGGAGGGGGTGCTCATTTAAATTTGTAGGACATAATGTGAGTGTAACGAAGCAGAATCCTAAAGCTTTCTTTGTGTAAACTATATTTCTGCCATTCTGTTGATGAATGGACTGAGGTCATTGTCCCGTCATTTAGAAACAACAATATATTTGCTTCCAAATGTTCCAAATATATTTCTGCCATTCTGTTGATAAATGATCTCAAGTCATTGTACCGACATTTGAAAGCAACAATATGTTTGCTTCCAAATGTTCCAAATGCATTTCTGGCATTCTGTTGATGAATGATCTCAGGTCAGAAAGCAACAATATGTTTGTCTTAAAATTTTGATTTCTGATTTTCAAATATTATTCAACAATCGTTTTTTTATCATTTTAACTTCATAACAATAGCTTAAACTTCTCGATTTGGAAAAAAAAAAATAATATCTGTAAAATAAATTCAGTGATGATAATCTTATTTAGTTCTATTGATGTGTCATTAAAAATAATTAAAAACGTTTTTGCTATATAATTTCTCAAAATACGTTGTTTTTTTTTGTATCAACATACATATGTGAGAACTTATGTCATTAATATGATGAACTAAGAAACGCTTGACTTAATAAAAATTTAGAATCACACGTTTTTTGGTTACAACAAAAGTGAATTAAATATTAAAACAATACAATGGCATATGTATCAAATTATTTTTTTAATTTTTCTTCAACTTTCTTTATAACAATATATAATATGCATAAATAATATATGATAGTTAATTAACACAATTTTTAGTTGCCATCCTGTAAGTCGCAGTGAATCCATGTAGCTCTTGATTTAACATGAGGGTACATGGCATATAAACTAGATTGTCCAAACAACATCCTGAAGTCATTACTATTTGGAATATTTTAATGTAGCTAGTCCGTTATATTGAATCATGTTGATTAAATTATTTCAAATCTGTTCTTCAACTTTATATTTCACCATTTCAGTTGTAGTAGTCCTGGTTACCAGTTGGTGTCGGAGCGATTCCACATCCACTGGGGCAGCTACCTGGCCAGCCACAAGAACTACATCTACGCCCAGATTGACGGTCGTGGCAGCGGCTACCAAGGTGACAAGAGGGTGCACGAGCTCTTCAGGAAGCTCGGCAACATCGAAGTGGAAGACCAGCTAGTTGTCACCAGGTGAAATAGCTTTATAGCAAGTGATATAAAAAAAAAAAATTTTAAGTCAATTCCTACTTTTTTTCTCTATATTGCAGAAAGTCCTTTATAAATAATTTTCATTTATTTTTTAAGTTTATATGGCGCCATCTATTGGCAGATACAGGCAACTTAAATCTAAAAAAACTAAAATTAATTAATTACATTTAATTACTGAATTAATATTTGAAAACTGTATTAACATCCAGTGTCATCCACTACAAGTTCAAAAAGTATATATTTTAACTTGAGTGGATGAATAAAAAAGTATTTTATTAACGATTGAAAATTTGAACAAGATATATATATAGGGAGCGTGTGAGCTAATAGAAGGAATTGAAAAGCGAAATTTTATCATTTTTTGTAGAAAATTAACAAAAATACTTTATAATCTTTTTGCTTTCTAGATTCATCATTACGGGCTCTCACAGTTGAGCATACTCTTTATCGCCATAATTATATCTTATTGAATAGTTTTGTGGCATCGACAACTGGTTCTTAATTGTACCGAATTTAAACTTAAATTCTTTTAATTTTAATTTTATTTTCATTTTTTATCTTACTTTTATTTATTTTTAGTATTTTTGAGTAAAATATTTTACATTTTTCAAACTTTATCTTGCATCTTTATACTAACCTTAAGCAGTCAATTAAAATTGTAAATTTATTTATGAATTAAGATGAGAAGGTTAAGGGATCTATCCCCATTGGTACTCCGTGATTGGTACGTCAGTTGTCAGTTGCAAATAGAAAATTAACGTATACGAATATATTTTAACATGCTTTCGAACACATTTTAGAATGTATTTCAATATCTTTTGTTAAACACTCCGATATTATAAAATAACTGTTTTTTTTTTTTTAATTTATGTCAATTTAATTTTGAAACAATAGGTGAGTGGTGGCAACGTTGAATTACAGAAATAATGTTTGGCATTTTAATGCGTTACTATGACAACGTTGCCTCTGTTGGAATCGATATATTAAAAAATTTTGTTTACATGTTTTTTCTTTTTTAAAATTTAATTTATTTAAAATATAATTAATATAATGGCTGCAAATGTATTTGTGTGTGAATAAAAGTGAATTACGCATAAATTATAAATATTATATATAATCAATACTAGTGTTTATTATGATTTTTTTTATCGGGACATAATATGTTTTATGTTATCTAATTTTATTTTTGTCTTTTAATTTTATGACAGAATTTCATATCAAGAAATTTTTAACTCTAATTAGAAGTTTGCTTCAGGATTTAAATAAAAATTCCCTTTTTAGAATTTTTTTAAGCACAGATTTATTGTAAATTATTTTTTTAATATTGTATTTAAATTTAATTTTGAAACAGTAGATGAGTGGCATCGCTGAATCACAGAGATAATGTTTGGCATTTTAATGTGTTACTATGACAACAGTGTCTTGGGGAATCGAAATGTTAAAAAGTTTTATCTTCTGATTTTCTTATCATTTCCTATTAGCTAAAACATGGAAAATCGATTAAGCGAAGTGTTTTAGCCATCTGACATTGTTGGACTTAAGCTTCAGAAAAAAAGCTAGAAGGAAGAGATAAGAGTAAAAGTGTAAATAACAAGAAGTCAAAAAAATTAAGAATATAGCAAAAACCAGACTAGAACAGGACTCCATGTACTTACTATGAGAGATTGAAAGATGCATAAAACGCAAACGAGAGAAAAAGAATACAGACTTGTGTTACTATAGACTTGTGTTAAATGAAAAATATTATTGACAGAAAATCTTTCTTTAATTGCTTAAGTATTTCGCTATCGTTTGTGTACACATACATTTCTATATAATATATAAAATATAATCATATATTTACTTTTAATAAATATACTTCAATGATAAACAATTAAATCATTCAATAATTTACTTTTATTTATTTTTAATTTTTAACCTAACTTTTATCATTTACTGTAATTCCATAATAATAATAATAATCATCGGTTATACATTTCATTGAGATACTGTGAGATATCTTTATTTTTTATTATGATGATAATCAAGTGAGAATATGATATACATAAAAGTATTTGTTTCACTAAAATTTTCTTTTAAGTATTTTGAATTATATATTGTCTTAACTATTTGAATAACTTCGATTATCTTCGTTGTGCATTTATAATACATTTTAATGTTTTGTGAGTTTGTTTATTTCTAATAAATATACTTGAAGATTTATGTATATAACATCTAATCACATATTTATTTCTAATAAATATGCTTCTTCGATAATAAATTATATCATTCAATAACTTGTTTTCATTTAATTATAGCTATCTGGTTTCGAAAAAGTCCTACATAGATAGTGAGAAAGTTGCTTTGTGGGGTTGGTCATATGGTGGCTACACGGCTGTTTCAGTTCTCGCTACAGAAAATGACGTGTTTTCTTGTGGAATATCCGTAGCTCCTATCACTAATTGGTTATACTATGGTAAGCCATGCTTTTGCAATCGCAATTCCTCTTAGCATAACTAAAAAGTAATGCCCTTTCATAAAAACGCTATAAGACAGATTTTGGGGGTGGATGAGTGAATGATGGGCTAAAATCGTAAAATAGAGGCCGTTGAGATTAGGCATCAAAAATATGTTCACCAAAGTGCACCAATTAAGGTGTTGCAATTGTAAGTGAAATAAATTGTAAAAAGTGCGAGAAACCTGGTCTATTACATTTAGCCACCTATAACTCAGTCGGCGCCATAAAAGTCGCCAAATCCCAACAGCCCCTAATTTGCGATTCGGCCAATGATGGCATTAGTTGGCAATGATGGTTTTAGTTGGACATAAATGCCTTGTTCCCATTCAATGGTATAATGTTACAATAAATATAATAGTTAATTACATTACAAGTGTATTAAAATATAATATCCTTAAGTATATTAAAATATAAAGCATGAATAGCATAATATTACTGTACTACAATCAAACGGTTAATGATAAAATTTGGAACTTGTAGCGTTTCCAATATTAAATTTATTTAAGTGTATATTAATCAATCGTTTTGAGGTTTAATCTGTTAACGTAACATTTAGTGAGTTAATTGAAATAAAACTAAAGAGAAAAAGCTATTTAAATATATTTAAATTTAGTAATGAAATATTTCATTAGTTGGTGTAATTAATAAAAATCTAAATTTCTAAAGGGAATGCATTTAGCGTCTATATAAATAATTAGAGACGTGTTTTCCATTCTAGACAAGATGTTATAACAAACAACTATTCGAGCTGTTACTAGAATCTGAATAGGGAATAACATTAGACAATGGCTTACTTTTGATGTTAACAAATATTTAATATGAATGCATCTCTACGTAGGGGAACATTCACGTAGTAAAATGCTATTGTGGCGGCCTCGTGTGCATTATGAACATTAATAAGTCTAGATAAGCTTGCGTCTGCGTAATATTACGCGACAGTACAATCTGCATTTCCATTTAATCACCGCGGCCGGCGCTTTGTACCGCTGATAGGATCACGAGTTAGCAGCATATGTTTGTAATAGCAGATTATACAGTGAATTCGTGGTAGGTTAGGTGTTCTGCAGATAGTATTGAAAATCATATTAAATGATAATAATATCTTTCAAAAATTATATTGATGAATAGACATCGATAATATAATTAATAATAATAATTTTTAACAATAACGATAATTTTTTGGATTTTAAAAAGTGGTAGAACATCATGTTATCTATTAAATTCATTTAAGTTACTATTTAACTTCAAATGGTCTTCTAAAATTGCCTAAAATGCATAGCTTGCAAACACTATTAAACTCACAATTTGAAAAAATAAAGCTGATTAATTTTTGAGATGGGTGGTTTTACTTTTGTTTTTTAAAAATATATTAAAACTTTGTATATTGATAAGTTGCCCAAGGAATAAAATTCATTTGTTATATATTTAGGCTTTACTTTTAATATTTGAACTGAAGGAGTAATAGATTGATATTGCATTTCAATAATTCAGGTTTTCAAAGATAAAATTAAATGACAGGTTTTTTTATGAATTTTCTGAATTATTTTGAGCCTCTTCAATTTAATTTCGAAACACATTGCAGTTATTTTAATTTTGGCATGGAAAACTAACTTTTTCTTTTCAAGTAATCAGTATTTGATGATTTGTATGTATAATTTTAATTAAATGCGAAATTGCAATTTTTTATTATATGATATATATACGGGAATAATTTATCATTGTGTAGGTCACAATAATTTATAAAAATTATTTTTTTTATAAAAATTATCTCAACATATCCCAATAATCATTGTTATGATATGTTGAGAATAATAAGTTGATGTGTTGATTCAACATAAGTTAATATGTTGAGATGATTATCTGAACATATCATTCCTTCTTCATTGGCGCAACAGCCCCATAGTGGGCCAAGGCCCTCTGCCTACTGGCAGATTTCGAGACAGGAGATGTTTTCTTTTTGATGGGTAGGATTTTCAATCCTATTCCCCAATGCTCTACAGTCCTATTAGACGAGGACCAACGGTTTAAAAGTGAATTCGAACCACTACAAACATACATGGTATCGCCGGGACTCGAACCCGAAACCTGTGGCACCGAGCACCGGGCATTAGTCCATGAGGCCCCTCAGCATACAACTATTGACATCAAATCACAAACCAGACACAAAATGTAGCAATAGTTTAGTTCAGTTTTACAACAGTTTTTTTACATAATTTTTTTTTTTTTTACATAATGCAGCAACAGTTTATATAATTCTTTTTTTGCATAATCAGTATGAAATTTTCAATTATAGAAATAATAGATAAAATTCATTATCATTCAAACAGTATAGATATCCGTCAATTTCATTTCAAATCCAAATTCATCTTACTTTCATCAAAATGTCTATATTTTTACATTTTACATATACTAGTATAATCTGCAAAAGGTAAAGTATTTCATTTCTTAAAAAGTAAAGTTTAAAAAATAATTTATATAAATCGAAGTTGGAAAACGAATTATTTACTGTCTTTTGAATCTCATGACAATCTTTTAGCCACAAATTTATTCTTAGATTTAAGTAAGGAATCCGTCAGTTATTTACATATTTATCCCTTGGAAGATTTAATAGTGTCTAAACATATTCTAGGGGATCCATTACAATACTGGGACATTATAATTTTCTTTATTATGTCAGACATATTTGACAAGACATCTATAGAGGATTTATTAGTTGTAGAACATTTCTCAAGAATAGAGTATTGGATTTTTTTTTTTTTTAATCGACAATTCAAATAAGATGAAACATATTTTCTATTCACCCTTGTTATATTATTTTATATTATTTTATGTTCATTCATTGTTATATTATTTTATTTTGAGAAATAGTATTTATATTGATCGCTTAACTACAAAAGAAATTGATCCATACGGTTTTTGAAATATTTTTGTTTCAAGATTTAACTGACTCCAATAAGTCTCTCAAAACTTTCATCAAAATAAATCTGCCAATTTGGAATAATTTTTTTAATGGAATATATATTTATTTCTATGTACATTTTTATATTTTTAGTACTTTTAATATTTTATTGAATTTATAGTAAATTTAAATTTATAGCGTAAAATCTTTATTTTAGTCCTGACTTCTTAAAAAGGGTTTTTTCTAATAAAATTTGGGGCTTTAGCTCCTGCTTAGCTCGCCAACAGCCATGGTTTTGATTTAATCAAGTAAATCAGTAAGTGATAATAATACTAAAATTCCGATAAATGAGGATATGTTGGATTATTATTGTTTTTAAACTATTTTCCTGTATGAACAAGTTCACTAGTATTAAAATCAGTTTCTTTTTCAGGGATCAGAGTATTTTTAAATGTTTTTATGTTTAAATTGGGGTCTGATGGCTGAGTGACTCGGTACTACAGGTTTCGGATTCGAGTCCCGGACGTGCTATGGATGTTTCTAGTGATTCTGAATCCACTTTAAATCGCAGGTTCCCATCTAATATGACTGTAGAGTGTTGGGCGTAGGTCTGAAAACCCTACCCAGTAAAAAAAGAAAAACCTATCCTGTTTTTGAATTTGCCAATATTTGATTTTTTTGGTTTGTCGCTCTACGGTCATTTTATGCACACTTTAGGCTAATTAGACTTATGGATTATGTAGACCGGTACTTATAAATTGATGTGGTTTTCGAACCACTAACAAAACCTCCGTGCCTGCGCCAGGATTCGAACCTGTGGTACCAACGGTCAGAGAGCTAACCAATTGACCATCAGACGAATTTACCAATAGACAGACGGCCATGATACAACATGAATTGTTGTGCCAGGGAGTTGGTTAGCTTTTCTGTTAATTACATTTTCCCGGTCTAATATGACTCTTGGGCGTAGGGTTAACAACCCCATCCTCCCGTAAAAAGAAAACATCTCCTGTCTCGAAATCTGCCAGTAGGACGGACGGCCTTGGCCCACCATGGGGCTGTTACACTAATGAAGAATAATTAAGTCAATACATTTGTGTTTATATTATTTTTATATTAATATAAACTTGTAAAGGAGATATAATAAAAGAAATAAATCAAAAATGCAAAAAGGATATCTGAATCTTACATTTCTAAAAATAATTCAGTGAGATTACTGTGACGCTTTTCATCTTTTCAGTTTCTTGTAATTTTATACAAACAAAATATTCACATACAACAGCAGAAAAGAGTTTCTTCCATTTAATTTCCAAGATAATTTCTTCTAAAAAGTTTTAATAATTTTTAAAATTTATATTTTTAATTTGTTATTTTTTTTTTGTCTTAAAAATTTTACACATGTTTTTTAACTGAAAACAGTATTTCTAATGTACTATTATTTAACCTTTAAATGCCTAATTTTTAAAAAATACTATAAGAAAACGTTTTTTGACAACTTTAGTGAAAAGGTTTTAATCATTTTTGGTTCAAATAACAAAAAAATAACTCCTTGATACGGAAATCACGGAATTTGAAAATTCTTCACTTAAAACTAATCAAATATGTTAACAATTTGTAGGATTTAATATTATTTTCTCCCTTTAGATTCCGTGTATTCGAGCGATACATGCAAAGCCCAAAACCTGAAGACAATTACATCGGTTACGAAAAATCGGATGTCTCCATTCGAGCCGAACATGTCCGAGGAAAAAAAGTTCCTTCTCATTCATGGGACTGCAGATGGTGAGTATATGCTCATGCTTTTTCTCCATACGATTTCTTTCAATTCTATACATGAAATAGTTTAATGAAATACCTGAAAAGTTTAACACATAAAAGATACGAAATACATAAAAGTTAGAATACATGAAATAGTTTAATGTATGTTAATTTTGGTACAGATTTCTCCATGCGGATTTAAATTTGTACGAATTGCTACTAATTTCTCAATAGTTGTTGCAATTAGTCTGTTGTATAATTTGTGTGTGGGTGTTCTTAAAAGTTGGCCAATTTCTTTCACAGATTTCGGATGAATTTGTAGTAAGCGGAAAACTAGTGGAGTTAAAGGTTGGATTATGCAAAATTCAAAGCAACAAGTAGTTGGTCTCATGTATTTTGCAGATAATCAAATTGTCTTTCCTATCCAAAAAATAGATATTCTACTACAATAGCCATAACTTTTCCAACATTTAGTCCCATAAATTGTTTTCGTCCCACATAATTCACTAAAAGCATTGTAAATATGAATATCAAATAAACAATGTCCTTTATACTGTAAATTCGCGGCTGCATGTACATTTAATGCATTAACTACACTATTCCGAATTTCAAGCATGTCTGACAGATTTGATTCTGGTTTTGTTATAGAGGACTTTAAGATTTTAAAGAGTATTGTAACTATTTCCAGACAACATCATTATCTAATATTAAGTGAGGTGACGAATGTATATGTATATTTAAATTTTCAGGATAACAATTTCTTGAAAAGATCCTTTCCCATCATCTAGGCTTTCAAACATGATAACTATTCTAACCACACTTGTTTTACATGACAATTTAAGAGATGTTGCCCTGTTGGTTCAAAATTTTTCATTTTGCTTTTTTTAACTTCCTTGGAGATAAAACTGATTATATTTCACTACTCTTCTTTAACTTTTGTTAAAAATGCTTCTTATTGTTGGAAACTCCCCAACATGATTTAGAAGCTACTTCTTTCCATGTGTAAAATAGCTTAAAACTGTTATACTTGGATGTTTTTCCAGTATCATTTTCCCAGAAAGCCAACAATCTTTCCAATAAACTTTATCATTTCAATACTGATATACTCTGAGATATATTTTTTGACTGATGTATGAATTCTTTTTTAAAAAAATCTCGTTGGAATCTGGTTTGTTTCAATTCCAACTGAACAAAAAGCGTTTCACGCATTTTAATACATGATAGATATTCCATTAGCAGATTGAGACTCCATATTCGGTAAATTTTGCAATTGGAACTTTGGACGCTTTAAAAAATAAATTTTAAGTTTCGTTTTTCAGATTTTGATGCAATAATATACATCAAGATTTTTCAAAGTCCTTTTAAACTCCGACATACTATAGAAACTCTTTTCCCATAATTTCAAATGGAAATTATTGATTCGCAGTGTAGCGATATTTTAAAAATATTTAAACTCGTCATTGCTGAAACTTTCTAAGAGCCTTCCACTCACACAGTTGCATAAATTTTCTCGGGACTTTTTTAGCGCTTTCGGAACCACTTACCTAAGTGAAAACATTCTCAAAATGGAATGTACAAAAAATATTTATGAGCATTTGAAGTCGCTGCTAACAATTTCCACTAGTAAACTTGATTTACAACTGCAAACAGTGGAAATTTACCACTGTGTGAATCTCATTAATCATAATTATGTTTAATTTCATTATGTGAATTACCTATGGGGAACATTTTATGTAAGTATTTAAGAAATAGCTCATATCATTAATTACAGTTAAAATATTCAAATATGTCAGTTATTGTTTTTCTTAAAGGGTCGTTACATAAAAGCATCTGATTAATAGAGAGTTTTTGCATACCGTATTTTTTGCTCATAGGAAACATTATTACATATACGCATGCGCAATTTCCTATGAGCATGCACGCTAGAGAGAAAAAAAATACCGTATTATAAAAATACGGTATGCAAAAACTCTCTATTATTTTTGTATGATTTACTTTAAATACAGTTACAGTTAACAGTAACTGTATTTAAAGTAAATCATATAAAGTGACAGTGACACAGATATAGTGACAGTTAAACTGTGTTAAAAATTACTTTATGTAAATTTTAAATACAGTTTAACTGTCCCCCATAATGTACCGATAATGAATATCCTTCCTAATACCCCAAGTGAAAACGCTCAGCATTAAAACACTCAGACAGCAACGTAAATATCTTTTATAATAATTTACAAAAGATATAGATATATATCAATTGTGGCTGGTTGGATTGATGGTGCTCGCAGACCAGTGTTGGCCATGATTTGGAGACTCCTGCTGTATAGGATGGAAAGGACATAAATGATGTCAAATCATGAGGCTCTCTCATATGTTTCCTGTCACACGCTAAATTACGCTTAAGTTATTATACATTATTTTAAGTTGAAGTTATAACTATGCAGAAGCCATGGAAATTTATTGTGCCTACACATGAAGTTTAATTTTATTTAAGGACTTGACTTGACTTAGTGCTTTGAGATGTAGGTTCGCTGCTGCTGCTTATCTCAATTTTTCCAAGTGCTGTTAAAATACTGCTGATAACAGAACTTGACAAAAGATGAAATGGAGCACTATTAAACTTTACAGAAATCTTTCATTCATCTCCATTTATAATAACGCAGTTTTCAGTAACATCTAATAATGTATATTGCTTTATTCTAGTTATATATATATATATATATATATATATATATAACAGAACCCGACATACGTTGTTGTCCTGCCAAAAAAAAAAAAATGCATTGTAGAAAATTACATATCGCGAATATATTCTCCATGTTCCAATATATGTCCATATTAATTTTCATGAACATCGTTTGAATGAAAATAAGATCATTTCATAAGATGAAATTCTGCAGCACCATCTGGTGGTAAGTAACAATCTAGTAGATAGCGCGGACATATTTTCCATAATCGAATACATATTATTACCAATTTTCACAGCGATTGGTTGAACGGTATAGAAGTTGATATACTGCAGCAGCATCTGGTGGCAACTTACAACAATGTATGTATTAGTGTGTTTACGTTGTTTTTATACGTGTGCAAAAGAGTTTACGTTGTGTGCACGTTTATACAAAAAGTGTTTTTTTTTTTTTTTTTTTTTTTTTTTTAATAATACTGAGCGCTTTCACTTGGAGTATTATTAGAGACATTCATTATTGGTGTATTATAGCACAGTTAAACTGTGTCTACGTTTTCCATAACAATTTGAGCGAGCGCCAGGGATAGCTTCTGGGAAGTTTTTCAAGACCTATAGAAAGATCTTCCAGCCTACGGTTTGTTTTATGGTGGTACTCTTTACCTCAGATATACAACTTTCAATTGGTCTTCGCTTGTCGGATTTTGAAACGATCTTCCTCCAGTTCGGAAATCTAATGGAAAATTGTATAGGGTTCTGTTTTTACATTGATAAATATAAAAACTTGTATTTTTACATGATTAAAATGTTAATAATGGAAATGTTTGCTAAAATTCATATCCTATATATTAACATGCTATAGAATTTCATCATTTGCCTAAAATTATTCATAAATATTTTTTTATTCTGTTATAATTTTACATTTATAACTTAATAATATATTATTAAATTACTTAATGATACAACAATCTACTAACATTTTAATGTGTTAAAAATGCATTTAAAAATATATTAAATATTGAGAATAGCATAACCAGCAGTGAAACATTATTATTTAACAATAAAGTATATTTAATTTTTTTAAGAAATAGTTGACGTTTTTAAAGAATAGTAGTTATTATCTCGTTACCTCTTCAATTTGGTTCTTATCTTAAGTTCCTATTTTATATATTTAAATTATCTCAACAAGTCTGTTTTATTTATTTTTTAATTTATCGGAACAGTTAACCTTGAGCCTTATCATTTTGGAAATATCTGACTGCCATCTCACACGTGGTTTTTGTAGGTCCTGGTCTGATTAGCCCGAAGTGTGCCAAAAAAAAAAAAAAAAAAAATTACCGTAGAGACAAAGCAAATCAAACACACGTGGTTTTCCAAGTGTTTTTAAAAAACCAGAACTTGCTAGATAGGGAGCGAAAAATAATCACAGCTCATTCGATTGTTCTAAAAAAAGGTATGGTTTACAATCACTGATAAAGTTATAAAAATGTACATAAACAGTTATTAACAAAGAAGAAAGTTATTTTAATAATAACGTCATTTGGTTGCAAGAAAGTAAATAATGTTGTTGTATTCGAATTCTGGATTCTTGGGACTGAAATGTAGCAGATTCAGCTTTATCCAGAGTGTACCACTGGGGTCTGAAACACTGCAATTTTTAACGAACAATCCCTTAAAGGAAACATTAAAGGTTTCACATCCTTTTACTTTAAGAACATTCCAGCTTAGAGTTTTATTTAGCTAAACGTAAATGTTTAAAGCATTAAAAAATTAAGAAGAAACTTAAATTTAACCAAGTAATGTCCGACAAAATATAAAACATGAATCTAACTTTCATGTAGTTATATTTCATTCTTTTAAATATAAAGCTGTAGCCGTGCTTCCTCCTACACATTGCAAGAGCGTCTTCTGTGGCGTTCAGGAGAAATGGTAAGTAGACTTCGAGACTTACACCTGAGAGGAAGTACAACGCAACTAAGCGCTTCTGTTGAGAAATGTTTAGTTCAAAGTCTCTCTTTCCGAGAGGAAATATTTTTAACTCAACCCTGCGAATTAGTTGGTTTACAGACTCTCACCCGGAGATTTGGTTTGTTGCTCCACGGTCATTTTTTTCACAATTTAGGCTAATTAGACCGGGACCTACAGTTTAACGTGGATTCGAACCACTAACAAGCATCCATGCCATCGCCAGGATTCGAACCTGAAGCTTGTGGTCCCAGAGGCTAGCCAATTGGCCATCGGGCTGCCTCACCTAGAGAGGAAGTGCATTTCGAGCAGTTCTGAGTTTTGATTTTTTTAGCTTAGAAGTGGAATCCTTCCACGAATCTATAATTATGTGTCTTTAAATGTGTTACATATTATCAAATATTGTACGTGTGTGGTGTTGGTAAGTGTGTAAATAAAGATGGGAGTTCTTCAATCTGTACTTCAAGACCAACCAATCTATTTGCTACAAGCTTATAAACAGCCAGAAGCAATGGAATTTATATTACTTCATTGTAGAAATATAATGGAAAGAATTTTTAACCTTCTTTTCAATTTTTTATCAATCTAAACCAATCCTCGAAAATTATAAATTTCCAATATTATATTTATAAATATTAAGAAATTTCTGTAATAGACAATTATTTCTATATATTCCTCAATATTTAATATAACTATTAATAGTATGTTGGACATGTAATTTGAAAAAAAAAAAAAAAAAATATTCGACTTATTTTCTTATCTTAGTGATAATTTTGTAAATTTCTAATTTAATCTCCTTTGCCATTCTGTAATCTAATTTGTACATGCTAGTTTTAAAGAACGTCGCGTCACTAATTAGACCAACATCATGTGACATGAATATGTAAGTGGGTTTTCTACAGCCCGCCTCTTTTATGCACTACAGGAGCTTAACATACCAAGTTCAAAAAGTCAAAGAGAGCAAAGAGGGTTGCAAATTAACAAAAGACTTAAATACTCTGCATTCAGATTTAACGAATAGAAATTCACATCACAATTGTAGTTTAATTTAACAACTAGTATAGTTTTAAGTTTTAATTCTGCTAAAATATCAGTTATTATTATTTAAAAAAATCTGTTTAAAATTCTGTTATTCTTAAAGAGTAACCAACATCAAAAAATAGTTAAAACCTCGGTTTTAAAGGATTATAAATATTTCTTATAATAATTTAATAAAGGAATTTTTTTTTAATTTTCATTTATCTTCCTAATACACAATTAAAAATTGTAATATATACCCGATCGTAGAGCGTTGGCTAATAAGTTGCAATATGGGCGTTGTCAAGTTCGTGAGGGTTGCCATAAATACTTATATAAATCTGGAAGAATGTCTGATCGATTGAGCTGGCAGCAGATAACGCTCCTACCACTCCAAAACTTTACGCTGGTAGGAGCTTCGTCAGCATCGAGTTCCAATCTTGTTACAATTTTAATAAATCCTTTTTGGTATTGTTTTTAAATAGTGTCTAGATTATTTATGATGAAGGAAGTGCATTACAACATGTTCTCTTTCGATAACTAGAAGTATGTATGGAAAAATAATTGTGTATTTTCGTTTCGGAGATTAACGTAGAGCGTTAAGGACCTAAATGGCCGAGTGTCTAGCGCTCTGGTATCCGATGCCACCGGTTTTGGGTTCGAATCCCGGCGGAGCCATAAATGTTTGTAGCGGTTCGGAATCCACTTTAAACCGTAGCTCCCGGTCAAATATGTTCATAGAGTATTGTCTTAAGGTTTAGTCAGCCTTCATCCTCGTGGTTCCTTGCTAAAATAAAGTGAAGCTGCATATTACCTTTAGCCATGGACCAGTCGCCTGCAACGGGGTCTTTTGTACCTGGTGTAGGCTTTCCTGTACTAGGGGATTAGTAACAACAACCTGTAGTGTAAACATGAAAAGCAGTGAGTGGTTTGGTTTGTCGCTCTACTGTCATCTTGTCCACACGAGGGTTAAAGCAGACCAGGACCTACAGTTCAGAGGAGTTTGGTTTTTGAACTTAGATGTGAACAAGAAATGCAAATGGATTTTCTTGCCTAAGAAAGAAAAGTCTTGGCCCTACAGAAGTAAGAGTTAAAGGCATTTATGGCCAAACAATGTATTTAAAAAAAAGCAATAACTGTTATTCTAGATTTTTGATGAAAAAAATTGCATTTATGGCAAAACAATGTATTTAAAAGAAGCAGTTGTTATTTAGATTTTTGATGAAAAATTTGCAAAACAACTATTGAATAGGATTATGGAAAAGCAAAAACAAAGAAGCAGATGAAAAAACAAAACAAACATAAATGGGGGTATCCTATCCCATCCCATCAGACTTTTGCCGTATGACATTGTACAAATAGTAACTCGTGAAGAAGATGTAACGGAAAAATACGAACAAGTGAGAGAAATATTGGTAAATCGATGCAAATTAACTCTCGAGAAATTCCGTCAGCTTTTCATCGGGTATCACAAAAGAAGTGAAATTGGCTGTTGCAACTCTGCGCGTGAACTCAAAAGTCACTTTTATTAAAGATTCGAAATTTAGGAATCCAAACTTTCGAAGTCAGCGAGTTGATGATTACAGATCAAATAAAGCTCAAAGTTACTCCAGACAGTCGTGAAAATTTTATCAGTAAATGGTCCCATTTCAAGTCACCTGATGAATTAGTGAGAATGGAGTAGTAAGTATTATTGATTAGTGAGTATTATTGATGATAACGAAAACGTTCGAACTAACGTTAGCAAAAAAAAAAAAAAAAAAAAATCGAAAGAATATTTCAAAGAAAATTATAAGAGATCAAATTTTGAATTTTTGACAGAAAAGAAACAAGATATCCTTCAAAAGAAATTATATTCCGCTACGATTCAGACATCGATATAAATTCTAAATGGGGGAGGAAAGTTTGAATACCAGAAAAAAATTACGAAAAGTTGTTACATGTGTGAAAATATTTTAAATCATTTAGCTAGATCATACAGTGAGAAACATATGAAGCAAGATACCGGTGAGTGCAAAACAAAGAAAAAAAAACGAATAATTTAAAAGTCGGAAATCAATCAGCAAAATCAGTCAAGAAACAATGACTTCATTTTTATAAGTGGGATCCCAACATTTAGATTTAAATATCAACGAAACTGTTGTGCAATATCTTCAAAAAATTAATATTTATATCGGAGGAAAGTAAATTGACATTATAGTTGCTTTGGGTTCACAAAACATCGACTCTGTTTATTTCTTTTCTGTCAGAACTATAGTAAAAGCGAAATGAAAAATTTATTAATACCAACTTTCTAGCAAGGGCCTGATGGCTGAGTGACTAGCTATCTGACGCTCGGTGTCATAGGGTTCGAGTCTCTGCCGTGCCAAGATGCTTGTAGTGATTTGGAATCCACTTTAAACCGTATGTCCTAATCTAATATGACTGTTAGGCGTAGTGCTGACAATTCTACCCTGTAAAAGAAACCATCTTCTGTCTCGAAATCTACCAGTTGGTATTCAGCCATAGCCCCTCATGATCTGTAGTGCCAGGGCACTACTGTAGTTAACTTAGATAGCACTGCTGTAGTTAGCTTTCTGGCAGCGAATTGAAGCTTATCTATAGGCTGTTTCAAATTACCATAAAAAAAAAAGCTAATTTGTTTTCTTTTGTGAAACTTCTATTAGCCTTAACAGAGGAATTTAATGTGATTTGTTTGATTCCATCCCAAGTGCATGAATTATTGGTCAACCCAGAAGAGGAATAAACGATGTTTCTTTCTGTTCAGCCAGACACCAAAGATGAAGATTGAGTAATCACTAAAGAATATTACTCGTCTACCAAAGGCTTAATGCCGCCAGCGATAGGCGCGATCTACTCCTCTATGGAATGCGGTCTGATGGCCAATTGGCTAGCGCTCTGGCCTTTGGTACCACAGGCTTCAGGTTCGAATCCTGGCGATGGCATGGATGTTTGTAGTGGTCCGGTCCTACTTTAAACTGTAGGTCCCGGTCCAATATGACTGTAAGAGCGTCACGAAACTCAGTCAGACTTCTCACCCATATCATTCCCAAACTGTATAGGGGTATCTCAGCTCTAGTCACAGTGATGTGGTGTAGTAGTAGCGGTACGGAATCCACGTTAAACTGTAGGTCCCGGTCTAATTAGCCCAAAGTGTGCAAAAAATGACCGTAGAGAGACAAACCAAACCTCCACGGAATTTCACTTGCAATAAATTTTAAAGAAAATCAACGGAAGCGAGATTACCTGAAAAACCGCTGAATTAAAGCAACGCAAAGCACACTGTTTTCTTATTGATGGAGTTTTGTTCCTTTAAGAAAGTATGTTTTTCGATTACTTTTGCCGGAACGGAGAAGAACACAACTCATCAAATTTTCACATGAGTCTATTTTTTCGTACCATCTAAACTTGAAAAAGACGAAAAGAAGAATTCGATATTATTTTTATTAGCCTGTAGTGGCTCACAATATTGAACATTTTGTAAGATTTTCAAACGATGGTAACTCGGAACACTTAAAAAGTATGATAATAAAATCTCCATTTCACCTTTTTAAAAGTGAAGCTTACTATTTGAAATAATAATCATTGGTAAGAAAACCTAAGTTTGTATTGTGCTTGACAGATTAACATTCTGATGGCCTATTTCTCTAAAAGTTAAATTCATCTAACTAGTTTTTATGTGATCTGAAATTCTCAATATGGTAGCTAGCGATCAGTACTCAGTGAAATATATATTTCAAAAATTTAACATATTAACAACATGGCAGATGATATGATGAGCAAAAACATGACAAATAACATACCAAAGCTTCTACAATTAATGTTACTTTCATTCTAAAATAATGGATATTGATACTATTCTTCTATTTCATCCTCTTTGGCGCAACAGCCCCTTGGTGGGCCAAGAACATTTACTCACTGGCAGATTTTAAAACATGAGATGCTTTCTTTTTACAGTGTAGGATTGTCAGTCTTATGCCCAAGGCTCTACAGTCATATTAGACAGGGACGTAGATTCCGAACCTCTACAAACACCCATGGCACCGCCGAGGCTTGAACTCGAAACCTGTGGCACCGTGCGCCAGAATTGATATTATTCAGAAATGCAAATAACTGCCATTTTCAATACAATTCACAATAAAAAGTACAAAAATATTACTATATACAAGTACAATCATTTTGCATTGAAGTGTCCTTAATTTCTATAACATTTATATATAAAATGCTACGTTTAATAATCCATATGGTGTTTTAAATATATCAACTATTATTTTCCAATCATTTACAGGTATTAATTACCTCTTAAATGCGATTAATAATCCATGAAGATATGTAACTTATCTTATTTTACCAACAGTTGGCCAATTGGCTAGTGCGCTGGCCTTTTGTACCACAAACTTCAGGATCGAATCCTAATTGTGGTATAGAAGTTTGTTCAGAATCCATGTTAAACTGTAGGTACTGGTCTAATTAGCCTAAAGTATGCAAAAAAATTATCGTAGAGTGACAAACCAAACCTTTTATCACCACGGGCGATCCTATTATTTTTCTCAAATAACCATTTACTTCACTATTCAAATAATCTCTAACCATTTTATTTAATTAATTTTGACTGTTCTTTATCAACGTTTAAGTCTATTATATGAAATGTCTGAAATACAGGGTTGAAGACTACTAATTTGGCTTCTTATCAAAAAATGGCTAGATTTAAAGTTTCCAAATCATTTGCATCGAAAGAAAGAGGCCTGCTACTAAAATTCCTTCAATTTGGTTAATGGTCAGCTTCAATCTCCTCTTCTGATGTCAATTTTAAATTCCTTGTAGTTCTTTTCAAGTGACGTTTGAATGATTTTTAGACCAGCCTCCCATTTCCTACCAAAATTAGATGACCTGGTTAGAAGGAATTTTCAACGAATGGATTCAGCAATAAGAAATGATGCCAAATGAACGGAAGTTTTAACAAGATTATATATTTTCAGAATTGGCACTATCGTGGCATTATCGGAATATATGAAAAATCAAACATCTTGCGAAAAATCTTTGAGTCGATCAATGCATTACTTGTTAAATCTGTTGCACTTCCTAAGCGAATTACATGTGTCGTAAAACAAAAACTGCAACATATATTGTATTGAAGAAAGGGTCACATAAATCAATTCCGGTTTGGGCAAACAGAGAACTGAAAGTAACTCTTTCTTCAGGCAAAGAAACCATAAATTGTTCCACCTTTTTAGACATGTTTTTAAAGCAAATGACGCACAGTTTTGCGAGCAGTATTTCTACCGTTAAACAGCCAAAATTCTTATCGAACATCATAAAGTACCGTTTTTGCAACGGAAAATGTTAGAAAATTCAAGTAGTTAATTTATGATCTTTAGGTATTAAAAATGGATGCTTTTGATCATAGGATAGATCGGATAGTTTATTCTGCCACCCTTTCTAAGTAGTCCATTGTTATTTAGAAAATAATTTAAAACAGATTTAAGGTTTGGTTTGGTTTGTCGCTCTATGGTCATCTTGTGCACACGTTAGGCTAAACAGACCGGAACCTACAGTTTAAAGTGGATTCCGAACCACTACAAACATCCATGGCACAGCCGGGACTCGAACCCTGTCGTAGCGAGCGCCAGCGCACTAGCCACTCGGCCACCAGGCCCCAGAACGCGTTGATGACGCAGAGCGCTCTGGTCGACCATCAACCTCAACCGACGAAGCTCACGTCCAAAAAATTAAAGACCTTGCTGATGACATTGGAATTTCAAAAGGATCGGTCCATTCCATTTTGGGCCTCAAGCATGTCAAATCTCGATTGATAATGAAAACTCTGAATGCGCCAGTTCATACTGCATTGATTCTTCGTGACCTTTCCGCCAAAAATGAAACCCATATCTTTCCACAACCACCGTATTCCCACCGTGCGACTTCTGGCTATTCCCTAAACTCAAAAGATCCCTCCGGGGACACCGTTTTGAATCGATTGCAGAAATTCAACTTGAATCATCGCTCGCTTTGAAGGCTATCTCTATCGATAACTTTTTAGCATGCATTGAGGATTGGAAAAAAAGTTGGCATCAGTGGATTGTGTCCAGAGGGGATTACTTTGAAGGCGATGAAATAAATTTGGAAGAATAAATAAAAAAAGTTTTTGAAAAAAAAAAAATAATTGGTCTTACTTTTTGGGCACAGTAGTAACTATCTGAATGTTGATATAAAACTTGCCATATTTATTTAATTGATGATACTACATTGTCAAATAACAGGACAGGAATTTGAACATACATAAGCTAATAAATACGACTAAACATTTTCCTCTTCAGTTAGTTCTGAATATTTTGTATGATGACAAGTCTACAAGTTCTTTCACTTCTGAAATATTTTAAGCTGGTTGACTAAAGTAAAAATCGTTATTCACTTCATATAAGAATTATATGTTATATAATTGTATTCATTACAGAAATAGTGGGCATATTTGTGATAATATTTCTTTCAGTAAAGTTAAATATGATCTATTTCGAAACATCAAATTTTAATTTATTTTTTAGATAATGTTCATCTGCAGCATTCCATGATGCTCATCAAAGCTCTTACAAATGCGGGTGTATTGTTTAGAACGCAAGTAAGTACATTATACTGCTTATCATCCAATTGGCCCTTTAAACGATATCTTTTAGCTATCGTCATAGTATAATTGAATTTCTGCTTTCTTGCTGAAGTGTGACGTTTTTGTCACTGTGATTTCGTTTTGCAAGTGATAGGTGCATCTCCTGCCATTTGTTTTACTTGCATTGATAATTTAAAAAGTAGAATTCCAATAAAAATCTTCTTCGGGAGGTAAATTCAGGGGTGATTGTGTCCCAAAATTTTCTAAAATTTGACACTTCTGATCGCGAAAACAGTTGGAAATCTATCTTTTCGGAAATGCTTATTTTTCTGTATCTGAAATAATTATTCTTAAAATATATATAAATGCAAAATTGAACTCCTTTTCGTAGCCCAATGGTAACCTTTGCAACTAGCATGTAGAGGGATTTAGTTTATCATATGGAGGAAGGGGTATCTGCGGCAGTCAGTACCTTTCAGTAACAAGAAGGCTCGGTGGAGCATAGAGTGAGAACGTATGTAAAGCATCTCATATCGTTACACGGTCAACCTGTTGAGAATTTTCTGGGGGTTTTTTCATACGATTACCTCTTTTCTACAATGCTGTTGTTCCACAGCATGCATAAGTGAAATACAAGGCCTACCACTGTTCAACAGAATAAAATATAAAATGTGAATGAAATGTATATCAAATATACGATGAACTTCCATGACAGATTTTATACATCAGTTTTGCTGGAAGGTTAGGAAAGAGGGCGACCTAATTTGTTTCATGTACATTTTCTGGTGCTAAGTTCCGAAAATTTCAATGGTACCTACAATCACCCCTGGATAAACTATGCCTTCTATTTTATGAAAAATCTATACACGTACAATATTTTTTTTCTATTTTATTTTCCAGATCTATCCCGATGAAAAACACTCCCTCGTCAACGTGAAAATGCATCTGTATCAGACCATGGAAGACTTCTTGGAATACACATGCTTCAAATCTCCGGAACGACCCCCCATGGATTTGCACAACGGTAGATAGTTCACGGCACACCCGGACGACAATTCAACAAGCTTCTATAGCTGCCTGTGATGAAGCACACGTGATTTCAAAAGACTATCCCCAAAAGAAAAACAAAAAACTTTTTAAGATGAGATACGGTTCAGAAGATATATGGGTGATAATACCAGTAAAAGCAACGGTGGTTTGACGAGTTAGAAAATTGATGATAGAAGCACTTCTGTTTAATACCCAAACAAATTGTGTTTATGTGTAAATTTAATCATTTGCTTCATTTTTGAGTTAGTGAAAGTGAATTGAATATTTTTTGAGGAGTAGGGGGATAAATTCGTCATATAAATTTGCTGTTACATAGTTGTTAACTCTATATTTTCGATTTTCTGAAAATTCTTGTGCATATAAAGTATTGAATCAATCCTACGATCAAGGTAAAATGCAAATAATCAATAATTTCCGCCATAAAATTAAGAATGATTTTTAGGGATATGGAAACTAACCAATCCGAATAATAATTTGCTAAAGAAAAACTTTTAATTTATAGTTATATTTATTCTAAACAACAACGTTATTACATATATAAGGTACCCGTAAATAGTATGGATAAAATAAGAAGGGGTGATAGAATCTATCGCGACAAATAATATTTGTAATGGGATTCTAAGGCCGCAATACATTCAGAATGTCAGAAATTTTTAAAGATAAATGTCCAAGTTGAATTTGAATACAGAGAATCAACTAATTCATAAGTTTCATTCAGATTAGAGAAAGATTCAGAGCAGATGCTCATAGTAACGTCCCAGTTCGCCATTGCTCAATTCATACCGCTGATTGAAAAAGTGGCTTTTCTCGAAGATTCCCTCTATCGTGTTTATCTTCTCCGCTGCAACAGTGATTCTCACGACGAGTTCGTCCATAGAATCGTACAGCAATTGTCTCTTGTGCCACAGTAATAATCTAAAAAGATGGGAGATGTAAAACTCTTAAAAACATTTTGCACGGGTTTATTTTATTACTTTCAGTCTGAAGCAAACCAACTTTGCCATTTAACCGAAGGTCATGAACATCGTAAGCTTTCGCTTAACTTGTTTGAGTGGAAGAAAAATCAGGCCATACATTAGGTTGTCCTCCTTGGTTCGCACGAAATGGGAGATAGAACATAGTTTAGCTAGAAGGATAGAAGTTGCTCCAGCGTATACCGTGAAACTCGTTAAGTCCCGTCCAGATCAGAGTGCATGAAGAACGAATGGCTTTCATAAACAAATTCGACAAAATATCATGTGCTTCGATCTCGCACCAGCAAGAATCGTTTTTTCCCGCTCATTAAATGCAAATGATCCCATTTGAGACCAGATCTCACCCACAGCCAGAGATAACTTGGGTTGCTTTTCGCGGTCAAACGGAGATCTTCGGATCGAAAGCCACTCGTTCTTCGTGTGCTCTCGTTCGGACGGGCCTTTATTTGAATGGAAACGACAATTTGCTTCATGTTGAGGCTCGTCTGATAAGGGTTTTAAAGAAAAACATTTTCTTCATTTGTCTTTTATTGGACCCTTTTGAGAAAGAGCTGCAATTGTCCATAATCCTTATCCAGAAAATTTGAGTACGATAAATTCTTGAGTGTGATGTTCTAGAAACGTGCTGCTATCTGAAGATAGAAGCGATATCTATTTGTAGATATTGGGCGTGTTCTGATATTACTCTTTTCTGACTGAATAAAACAGGACCCTGAATTTCATTGTAAATAAAGTTCGTCTTGGTCAATTTTATCACTTTTCTCATTTTATCCAAACAATTTATGAACACCCTAAATGATTTTTTTTATTAGAGGTGCACTTTCAAAATCACCATTAAACAATATAAAGATATATCTCTATTTAATTAGTTGATCACTTTTAATTTTAGCAATATAGGAATTTTATTAAAGAAGTTAATTTTTTTTTTTGGTAAATGTTTAAAATCCATTATGCCAACTCATTTATTCATTTGATCAATGAATTATTTATTCAGTCTAAGAATGATTTGAATACAAAAAGCATTTAAAAAGTTCTATTTAAAAAAAATGCTACGCTAGAACTAATTCCGTGCATTTTTTCATAATGATGTCTCGTTCTGATATTTGATGAACCAGCTCGAAGTTAGGGCACTAAATTTCGTTTTCCACAGTCATGTTCCTTTTATCTTTACTATATGCACAAGTTTTTACACATTTTTTATTGAAATATTATATAAATTAAATACTCCAAAAGTAATAAATTCAAATTTTTGCATGGAAAATTAATCTCTCAACATAAAACTGTTAGATTTACAAATTGAATTACCTGAATAATATCCTTCTACAGAATGGTATCCTAGCGGGTAGCATGGATGTTTGTTGGTGGTTCGGAATCCACTTTAAACTGTAGGTCACGGTCTGTTTAGCCCTCGTGTGCGCAAGATGACCGTAAAGCGACTAACCAAATCTACAGAATGGTGGATTATGACTATTGCTTCGAATACAAAATGACATTAAAAAATATTAAAAATCACAAATGTTATTATACGTTAATTGATCATATTTTAATTAAGTGGTATAAATAACTTGATGACAAAACTTCTAAAAATTTACTTGTTTAGAATTTTTTTCAAAAATGAAGCATATGATTTTTACTAATTACAAAAGATTGTGACACCTAATTGCAAATTATTCCTATGATTCTAATATTGCAAATTATCTTAAATGATTGTAAGTATCATTTTTATTATTAGTGTGGTCTATTAAGTAATTACTGTTTTTGTGATGACTTACATTTTTGTAAAAAAAAATTTCTTATAATTATATAAACTTGGAAAATTGCACACTTTCTTAGAAAAATGATTGAGGTTTGCGTTGTTAAAGATTTTAATTATTGTGTTTCTATTCGTTACTACAGTAAATCTGTCAAACTGATAAATTAATTAAAACTCGTAGTAAATAATACTGCTTGCAAAAAGTTATGACCTTATTTATAAAAAATCGCTAAAAGCATGATTAATTTATAACATCGTTTAATTAATTATTATATAATAATATATCATTAATTTATAACATATTAAATTTATATAAAAGCATCGTAATTTGAATTTTTTTTTTTTTTTTTTTTACGTATTAATCTAATAATAAATATATATGCCGAAATTTATTCGAGAAAAAAAAAAAGCAAAATTTCACTGAAAATGTGAAAAAAAAAAAAATATTCTATGAAAGTTAATATAATTTTTTCAACAAAAATATAATGTATTTAAAAAAAAGTATGTTAATTTTTGAATGAATTAAATTATTTTTGTGTAAGAACATTTTTTTTTTCTCATTATAGAAGGCTATAAGAAATATTAGGCTCGTCGTATCTGATGAATATGTAGCATTATTATTTAAATTATAAAAGTAAAATGATTTTAAGTTTTAAATATGGCATACCAAAAAACAATGTAAATCATCCATAAAAAAAAAAAATACTTGTTCTTCAATTTCTTCTCTTTTAAGCATCATTTTAATCATTTTTGTGAAATATTTTTTGTTACTTTCTTGACAAAATATTTTAATAACTGTTTGATGATCTGTAACATACTACAATATTCTCAAATTTCCAAGCCAAAAAATAGTTTTTTTAAATTATATATATATACTTTAAAAAATAGTTTTTTTTAAATTATATATATATATATATATACTATTACCTTTAAAGCCTCCGAGAGTATCATAAACGCAGTAATAAAAATTATTAATAAGGCAATACCTTACTTTTCGAAGTTTACAAAAAAGAAAGTCGCCTCAGTTGTGACAACTACCGACAGATTAAGAACTGCGCATAACTATTTTAATGTGAGCAATTTATTTTTTACGTGTTGCGAAAGGTTGTTTACATTTCAGCAACTTAATTGCATCTATTCTTCATTAAGGTAAAAAAAATTTCGCAACAGCCTTTTCAGGGAAAGTTAAATAAAGGGAAATTTAACTAAAGGAAAGTTAAATTTAAGGAAATTTTTAATTCTCTAAATTAAAAAAATTCAGATAAAAATTAATTAAAGATTGTTTGGATTAGCTGTTTTGTTTTTATTTTACGGACTTTATAGAGATAAACCGAAAATCATATCGTTGTGTGACAGTGAAAAAATATCACTGATTTTTTTAACACCATCGAATAACAGACAATTATTAATTTCCTAATTGTTTAAAATATATTATTTAAATTTAAATAACATTAAATTATATTTAAAACAAATAAATAAAGCTTATTTAGTTATGCTTTTTAATTAGCTTTACATTTTTAATAAAAAAATATGGGATAATTAATTTTTATCAAAATCATTTAAAACGTTTTGCATTATTCTTTCTCGAAATTTTTATCGCCACGAATTTGAATAATGTATATAGAGTCTGACATAAAAGTGGATAAATCAGATTTATAAGATAAATTACCCAGAAGAAAATTAGGTCTGATATAATTATCTCCGCCATGACATGTCTGAGTTGAGTTGTTGCGGATTTCCTATATTTCTATCACAGTTGCCACTGAAATAAAATAAAAAACAAAATTTCCATTTCTAGATTTCTAGAATACAGACATAATTATTCAAATCTGCTAAGAAATTTAGACTAAAAAAAAAAAAAAAAAATACAAGTTAATTCTCATTCATAGTAAAAATATATATATATTGCTATTTTCCGCTAATTACAAAGAAAGAAATATAATTTATTTTTAACAACAAAAAGAAGTAAAAAAAATAATAAAAGGATTTTTCCGCCATTTAAATTTGAAGCTAAAATGAAATCGCGAACAATATTGTTAGTACAACTTTCCACCGTATTTCACAAAGATAACGGGCACCGTGTGAAAAGTTAGTTGGACATGAGTCAGATTTATGAGATAAATTACCCAGAGGAAAATTAGGTCTGAGATAATTATCTCCACCGTCACATGTTTCACCTTTAAATTACTTCCGACCCTCACTTCCATTGGAGCAACATTTATATGCCGTTTCTCTTCGGAATTCAAGATGATGAAAAGGAAACTGCTTTTTCTTTTTAAAACAGCACACAAATATTTCCACGTGTTAATTTCTAGTTTTATTTCAAATGTATTTAAATTCCTAAACGCTTTTTGACGCAATTCAGAATTTCGGTAAATTAATTAAAGCGTCGTGTGATTTAATGATTAAACGACGGAACTGTAGCGTTATAGCTTTTGTTTTTCGTAAAATGTATTAATATGCCATACTGAAATATCTTGGTAAATAGCATGTTTAGTTGCTGATCTAGAACATTCAATTCGAAGCTCTGGCAATGAGCAGACCCGAAAATTCCCTTGTTTACGAGAAGGTTGGGCATAATAAATCTATGGATTTTTTTGTTAAAAAATTTGATGACACAGAATCGAACGTTGACCTATCCAAAAGATGGTTCTATTGTAAGTTTAGAGGGGAAAAAAAACGTAATATGTGAGAAGAATTTTTTTCATGTTTGATGAATAGTACATTCCCTAATTGTAACAATTAACTTTTCATTCAATCATAACCAAAAAACTAAATTTTAAAAATTTTTAATCAGCTACTTTTAATAATTCTTAACTTCTTTATTTTTAGGATAAAAAAAATTACAAACAAAACAAAAAATCTTAAAAAGCAGCTTCTTAGAATTAATTCATTTTTAAAATATGGAGGTTTTCTTGGTATTTTTACCACAGAAGTATTCCGTAATTGGTACGTCCGTTGCCATAAATAATACAACTGAGATTTAATACTTATTTTAACTAATCATTGTTAAACATCGTGAATTACCAATATAAGTTCGTTAAAAAAAACTTTAAAAGAATGACATTTCAAGATTTTTTCCCTTCAGTGTTGATGGCACTATTCTATCTTTTTCTCCTTTGGCAGAAGAATCCACTGAAACTGTTGATCTTTTTTAAAATAGGGCTATCATTTCAGTATGTCAACTTTTACCCTGGTGCCACCAAAATTTTGAATAAATATCCAGTGATGGCATCTCGTGTGTTTTTTAGCCTTCAACTACATCTTCAAACCCATGACAGGACATCCCAGCCACGGGTATACCTTTATTAAAACCCAGTGCTTGGATCAAGCTGGTCTCTTTCAGTTCAGGAAACTAATGCGCTAACTATCATGTCTATTTAAAATCTGTAAATAAGATGATTTAGTACTCGTATGATACATTTTGGATTAAATTCACAATTATTTTAAAATAAATATCAAAAATTTTATGTCCTACATTCAAAAATAAAATTTATTATATACTCATTTATAATGAATGTTTTCTTGTACCAAAGTTATAATTAAATGGTCAGCCTATTCCAGCAATGAAAAACTTACATAAGTATAAAAGATACTTAGCGTAAAATACGAAACTATTAGAAAGTGTACCTGTTTTAAATAAATAAAAAAGGAACACGATTCGTTAATCTAAATGATTGTATCAGAGCATAATAAAATGATAAAGAATTTAAACCTTGCATTGCCATCGCATTCAAATAATTAATCTTTAATATATTCTTAACATCTTTTCTTCTCAAGTGAGCATCTATGTCTTAATTAGTCATTTAATCATTAGCCCTCATTTTTTAACAAAATTATATTTTGAAAAAATAAAACGACTCAAATAATTTTACAAAATTCAGATTTTTTTCCCCTAAAAAAATGTGAAAGTATTTCTGTTTTTAAGTTTAAAAATAAGGCTTAAATCAAAATAAATAGTTCAACTCTGCAGATTAGAAATCCGCAGTTATAGAAGTATACTACAAATTATTTATAAATCTGAAGTTCCACACTGAGAAATTAGATTTAAACGTGAGTCCATGCAATCCCGTGGATTCGAATCTAATGGTGCTATTCTAGTTCACATAATAAAGTTATCTGTACTTAGCGGAAATAGCCCATTTTATTATATCTCTCTATACCAATTTAACTAGGAGGAATATTTATAAATCATCAAAATTATTTTCTTCCGTGATCAAAATTTGTTTCTAGAGTACAAAATTTCTCTATTAAATTAGCATCAATTATACTCACTATAAAAAGCTTAATCGTTTTTAAAATATAATTAGAATTTCAACTGTGTAATTCAGAAATCAGAAATAAATATTGTTTAAAACATAATTGCAACTCTATAATTAATTTAATGAATGCGTAAATAAACCCAGCTTACGATTTGCTAATTATTCATAACAGTATGTTTTAGACTATTCTAAATTATAATTATACAAAGGAGACTTTATAGTTAGGATATATTATTTGATATAGCATAATTTTAATTAGGTAAACTTTTTTGTTATTATTATTATTGTTTTTTACAGACAATATTGTAAAAAGTCAATCTTTTTTTGTGAAAAATTAGAAGTTTGAAAAAGATGCCATTAAAAATTTTATTGTTCGATCAGAAAACGATTTTTTTTTTTTTTTAAGAGAATAAAATTTAAGCTGACGTCAAAATCGTTTTTTAAAGATAGCATTGAAAAATAATGTTTTCTACAAACAAGAAAATAATCTTGCACTTCAATTTAATCTCCAAAAATCACTTATCATTAGTAATCAAAAGTTATCATTATTAATCATTATCTTTTAACACAAGATTAAACAATGTTACTTGTCTTCAACGAGCAAATTTATTTTTAAACATTCTATGCTTTTAAGTAAGAAAAAAATGAAATCAAGTAAATGATAAAACTACATGTTCAATTAAAAGTTTGTAAAAAATTATACACAGTGTCCAGAGATAATGGTTAAATTTATGTCCAAGTGATACTCAATTTTATGCAATCTATTGAGAAGATATACCCTTAATAGTAACCGTAATACATAACTTCAGCGCTTGCAAATTAATATAATCTACAAAATAGACACGATTGTGTATACAAATCGACATAAAAGATGCAATGGAGTTATATTTGGCCCATATCCACATAGAACTCACTGTGTAACAATACATGCAATGAAAGCAAGCATCACTTAAAATAATCATTAAAATCCATTGACTCTTGTAGATGCATTACCAATTTGTTAGAAAAGACATTCCTGCATCTTCTAGTTTTTACATATTTGTAATATACTCAGTAATTCTCGGACACCATGTGTATAACACACACAAACACATAACTACTATAAGTGATCTGCTTTATTATTAAAAGCGAACACTCGCAGAACATGTGAATATTATATTTTCAGAGGCGTAACCCATCACGAAACTTTTTCAAGTTTTATGATTTCAAAGGTGTTGAATCTTCCGATAAGGTAGAAGACTGAAAATTTTGCCTTCTACCCTATAGCCCCCTCCCTTCCCAGATTTTCTTTTCTTTTCTTTCGAGATACCCTTTCCACCAGATATTAAAATCTCACTTACCAGAATGTCAGCCAATTGGAGGCTTGAAGAATCAATGCAGAAATCCACCCAATTGTTCTGCTTACTCAAACTTCCAGTTGTGGCCTTCTACGACATAAGATTTCAATAACAAATAGAAATCCACCTTTAGAAGAGAGACACTCTTTTGGAGGAAGTTGCATTTGACATCCTTTTTTTTACTGCCATACATATTTTGTATGTTTGATATTATGAACTAAAAATTTGTTTCTCAGCTAAAACTCCAATTTAAAAAGTAATGAAGACTTAAAAGACTATGAAATATCCATTCAGTCGTTGAACTTGTAAAGACCAACAAATGTCTACTCAATTTACATCCTTTTCAGAAAATGTTTTCCAAAGATTTACAGCTCTAAACTTTGTTTTTCTTATCATTGAAGTATAATTATGTGTACATCAAGTATTCATCAGATTATTTCAAACTGATTTAAATAACATATTGAAGAGTGAATAAAAAAAAAGAAATTCTATAAAAACAAATAAGAGTGTAACATTTATTCACAAATACATTAGATGAATTTTAAATTTTGCTTCAAGTTACTTTCTATTTCATCTAAATATATAATCCTTTATAACTTTAAAATTAAATTTATTGTTTCATCATCTAATCATTAAAATCATTTCTCATCCAGTGGAACATTTTGAATACTATTTTATTCGTACAGTGGTAGAATAAATACAATGATTCCTTCAGTTTGTGTATATCACAAGTAATATTAATTTTTCCAGTCTGCATGGAGAAATCAATATAGTTTAGAATACTCTTTCCAATATTATGAATCTCCAATTTAATAAATGGCTTTTTTATGAATTTTTATTGTTTGCTCTAGAAAACAGAGATAAAAAAAAGGAAGTTGTCCTCAACATTAAAGTTTTTAATGGTATCTTTTTGATTTTTGAATGAATTATTTTTTTGAGGGTATACCTCCAAATATGCTATTAATCTTATAGTTATAAATAAGGTAGTAACTTATGAAAACTTATATATATTATTAAATAATTAATTGGAACATTTAAAATGAAAAATTAGGTACAAAGGTTTTATTACATCATTAACGTAAAGTTTCCAGGATCTATGTATTTACATAGCATTGAAATAATTAAAATATGCAAGTTACCCAAAAAATATTTGTAACATCCAAGAAAGCTTGCTGCCATTCCGCTATCTCATCATCAAAATAGAACCAATGCAATAATGAAATATATCGTACTAAATAAATCGAATTTTCCACTTCCATATTGGGAGTTTCCTCAGCACTCATATAAGAGTATACCAATGTTCGATAATCCAACAAATTTACGAAGCAATTGGTCAGAATACTTAGATTTTTAAATTACTTTAAAGTTTAACGACATTTTAAACTAATGGCATAATGGAAATGGCCTGATTTTTTGAAGAAATGTCAATTATTTTTACCAGGTGTAACACACTTAAAACAGAATAGTTGCAACCAAAAGTATAAACGATTAGATATCTAAGGTCTTCCTCATATAGAATGGTCTTATTTAAGTTTTTGGACTCTATACTACCTTGCTAATAGTCACAAATAGATGCTTTGATTCGTTATTACTAATAACTACTTGTAATTTTTGTACTATATTGAGCTATACATTAACTTAAAACTATTTTTCATGCTTAAAATCAACTTTATCATCACATAAGCTCACTGTCGATATCATATACGAACACTTATACATAGCACATACTTCTGAAATAAGTAAATATTGTTTTGTAAATAAAATGTAAATAGAAAAATATCTGTTCTTAGTACAGTGTTGTTTTATTTCAAATGTGTGAGTCTTGTGTACTTGTTCATTTTTTATTTTATTTTATGTTATATTTATGTGTAAAAAAAAATAGAATATATTTATAAGTGAAATCCGCTCAAAAACACGAATAATTATTCATATTATGCACATCACTTTTCTAACGATTTCTTTTAAATAATACTAAATTAGTATTATTAGTTTCAGATTAAGTTAGAACTAAGACAAAATATATCTAGATCTTTAATCTTAGAGAATTAAAATAACTTAAATTGACTTTGAAGTTTCAAGTAATTCAACTACTATTTATCAACATTAAATAATAATAAAATAAAAGTTTAATGACAAATATAATTTTTAAAAAAATAGTTAAATTTGTAATGTAATGAATAATGAAAAAGAATAATAAACAAATTCATTATTCAAATAGTAATTTACAGCGCTTTATAATAAAAATTTCTGGTAAATAAATTTTGCTTTTAAAACTTGCCTTCATAACATTGACATTTAATCCAATAACTAAGAAATATTATTCAATAATTGATTCATCTTTGAATTACATTCTGTGAATTTTTTTAATTTAATAAAATATCAATTCATTCAAAATTCTGGTTCCTTAATGAAATTTTAAGCCTATAATTTTGTTTTATATTGATTTAGATGCTTATATCTACCTCTCATTATATGCAAATATTATAATAAATAAATAAAACTATGTAATAGAATATATTAAACTTGAGAAATTATAAAGCATGTCATCACCTTTAAAAATCGGAAATTGGTCATTGGCAAAAATCTGTTAGTTTTAAAAATGTTTTAATATCCATGTGCATGCTAAGTTTTTTTTAAATCTTTATTAAGTATTTATAACATGAAAATAATAAATGTAAATAAAACTGTTGAGAATTGTTATTCTATCTATCTATATATAATTGCTTTTCAATTACTTAAAATATTTGCCTATCCAATTGTTTTCAAAGTGTTATTAAATTATGGATGTTTACATCCTAAATGGACTATCTACTTAATGATTGTCTTGGGAGAATATAAAGTTAATATAAAATGTTCATTGTTATGATATTTCTGATTAAATAAATTCCTATTTGATTAATAAATGTTGAATTTTTTTCCTCCACATAATACTATTTAATTTACCATGAAAATACAAAAAAAAATTATCTTAATTAAAAATATTAACTTTTATATAATTAAAATTTATGTTTAAGACACTAAAATTAAGTTAGCTTTTTTTTTTTAATTTTGTAACAATTTTATACATAATAGTATTACGTATCATACAAATTCTCAAAGAGCATCATATATTCCTTACTATTTTACAAATGCTAAGCATTTTTTAAAATATTTTTCATTCTATATAAAGAGGTAAAAATTGTTTATCATTTCATGATGCTAAGAGTATATTTACAATATCCAAAATTCCAATTCATATCGATATATTAATCAAATTTCTAACAAATCAAGAATATTTTTAAAATTTAATTTTAATATTTTCATTAAAATGCACCCAATAAATATGTATAAAATTAATTAAAAAACAATAGCTCCTTAAGAAACACATTACCTTCATCTGAAAAACTCCAGTACTGCTCTATCATCATCAATAGCACAACAGTGCATAGTAGGCCACGGCTTTCCTTTGAAGATTCCGCGCATTTCTCTGAGTGACAATGGTCCTCAAATTCTTAACCTTCAGTACAGTAAAATCTTTTTTTAACTACGTCTATCCATCTTAATTTGAGTCGTTCTCCTCCTCTTTGTCCCTGAGACTTTTTACATAGTTTAAATCCAGTATTGTTCTATAATATGCTTATCTCCTCTAAAAAATGCTTCAAAAATCATAACAAAAATCTTTGAAGCAATTTTAAAAGCATTGATATCAACACTAAAATAAATCATTTTTAGAATACTCCAAGACATTAGACTGCAAAAAAATATTGTTACATGATTTTTAAAATTCATTTGTAACTTGGAAAAATAAAAAAAATAATAAAAAAATACTTAGACTAAATACATTTTATTTGAAATGAAATTTAACCTTCTCTCCCATTTAAATGTGAGCAATAGGTCATCATAAACAATGAGCCTTTCTACCTAATTTTCTTAATTGAGGGAAGAAATTTAACCAATGACATTGTGGAAATCTAAGTATTTTATATCATTGATTAAGTTTGAAAACATAATGCATTAAATGGTAAAAAGGTTTCTAAAAATGTCACAAGATAATACTGGAATTCTAATGAAAACTCAATACAATTCTAAAATACTTTTCTTAAAATAATTCCACTAAGATCTATTAGACTCATTAAAAATTCAGTTTAAAATTGTATTTAGTTTTTCAAGCAATGCAAATAGAGATACTTGTCCCAGCACTTTCTTTTATCTTATTAATTTAAATAGATTTATTTCTTTATATGTATTAAAAAATTTAATTAATAATAAAACTTATGAATCTTTTGATAAACTATATTCAGATAAAATTTTATACATAACATAATTATTGTAAGAAATGTGCAATTTTAACAAAAAATTATACAGATTTGTAAGAAGTGTGAGTTTCAAAAATAAAACTAAATCATGAATTAAAAATATTTTATTGTGTATATTTTCTTAATATATTACAAAGTAAAAAAAAAAACAATATTCAGAATTATGAAAATTATGCAATTGATTTTGCAAATAACAATAATTGGCAACTCTTAAAAACTAAAGACTCATAATTATTATTTGAAAATACACTTACTAAAAAAAAAAAAAAAAAAAATGAACAGTAAAAAAAATATTATTTTCATATTAATCAAATTTCATGCAATTTTGAAAATATAAAAATTCTTGAAGAAAATAAAAAATTTTAAACTAAAATTACACAATAAAAGTATTAATATATATTCCTTAATGGTAAGAAAATAAACTATTGCTGCATATTTATCTTTAATAAACATAGTATAAAATCTGTTAACATGTACAATAATTTGGAGTTAATATAGGCTAATACATTACATAGCTATTGCTATAAAATACACCTTTGAGGCTATCAACCAATCATAGAATCAACTGAAAACACATTATTATTGAATTTATATCTCCTGTTCCATTTGTTTAATGTCTGAAAGTATCTTCCTTGTGTATGTTACAGGATCCAGAGGAGTGACAGTCACTACTGTAGTTTTCAAACGGCTTTCTTCATTGTAAGTTTCCATTTTTGTACGAAACTTGAAAATATATGATTTGAAATTAGCTTCTGTTAATATTTCATTATATCGTTCTTCATCGTTTTCTTTGCAAGATCCAAGTTCTTGAGCAGAAACTCCCAATATAGTTTCTGCAGCTTCCTGAAAACATGTAACCCACTGGTTCTCAGTAAAATCAGCAATACTTATTGAAAGAAGCAAGCGCCATTTGAATTCACTATATTCACGGTTACATTTCTCGCATCGGTAGATTCCATTATTCATATCAATAACTTTCTTGTTGCATTCCTCACCAGGACATGCCATATACATACAATTTTCTTTTCTCAGCATAACTATAGTTCCTTTATTAACAAAATAATCTGGTTTGTCTCCCATACCAAGTTGCTCACTTGCACATTGGGCAAAGGTTTTCCATTGTCCACCCATATTTGAACTTGCACCTTTACCAGATATAGATTGAGCATCCAAATTACAACCTTCCCTTTCAAACCATCCTTTGAGAACATGAGCTTCTTTTATATCTGGATTGATCAGCATAAAACTTGACATTGTGACTGATAAAGATTTTCCATTGAAATCCGACACTCTAGCACCTTTAACAGCAACAACAGGATTCAAACTACCATCAAAACTTTCAGCTTCCTTGCCCCAAAGAGTTATACTGACTTCTTTATTGCTACGATCGACCAACTTGACATCTCGCTTTGTTAATTCTTTGTTGGATGTTCGTGCAACAAATGTTTGTAAATCTGAACAGCTTTTACAAACACCAATTACATCAATATTTGAATCTTTTTCAACTTGTTCTATCTGAGCAATAGGTATAAAATCATACTGCAACATAGGAATAGAAGATGCACTTTCTTCACAGGGCATAATAATAGTATCATTATTGAATGTTATTTCATAATCATTTTTCACAGTTGAAAATCTTTGATTAGCTGTTTTCAAATTAGCTTTACTTACATAATACACTTTATTCACTTCTAACATATCATAATATTTTTCAGCAGCATCATTGAATCCTGTAGCTTTAATTTCTCCACTTTCATCCAAAAGATTAACAGAAAAAACTTTTCCCTCTCCTCTGGAGTTACTATAGACACGAACTGGAGTTTTATTGGTTACTCTAGCTTTAATTGTCCATTTATTTTGATATGGAGTTAAAGTATTAATGGGATGAACAGATGGTGCAGATCCATTTAACATTGAACTTTCACGTGAAGCCATTCCACTTGAAAGACTTGAATAACTAGTTTTAGGAGCTGCACTAACAACAGAAGTTGCAGTTGTTCCTGCAGGTGCACCACCAGCAGATGAATTGACTGGATTTCCCAATTTTTCATTAACTTCATTACCAGGGGCCAAAACAGTTAAACTTAATAAGATAATTACCTTACGATCAGCTTGAACTTGATTACAGACACATTTATCAACTCGAACAATGGTAAATTTTTCTAATTCTTTGTTTGTAACCATGTGATTTAACTGAGTACCAAGCATAGCAAATGGGCAACCAGTAACACCATCTGATATAAGTAGGCGATAGCGATCATTTCCAGCTCCTGGTATTTTCTTGCAGCCAAGTATCTGCAGAACAGCACTGGCAACATCTTCCCCATTAAGAATTCTATTTATAGCTCCAGTTGAAAGTTGTGGAACCATATTCTAGGAATAATAAGATAAAGATAAATAAACAGCTTACAAAATAAAAAAAAAATTACTTTGATTTAATTCTTAACACTCAAATTTAAATGTAAAAATCTGGGATAGAATTCAGGATTTAAATAAGAAATTAATAGATACATTGATGTTTTAAGAAATCAATTATAAACAGACATATATAAAACAATTAATAATTTTAATGCTCTTAAATACCATATCCTGTTTAATGAAATATTTTTGTATCTTAATAAAAATTCCTATACAAGTAGTTCCACATGACATTCATTCAGTAATAGAAAATAAAACTATTTGATACAAAAAAATTTGCTTTAATTTTTCAACAAAAACAAATAAAATAGCAGTAAATTACGAGAAGAAATAATATTCAAGAACTATACAAATCTGTAGTCATATTTCATGATTAAAATATAATCATGATAATCCAAGATTGAACAATAAAATTGTGACAGAATTATTTTTAATTATGAATTTGAATTCTAAGTATTGTTCGATTTTATTTCAGAAAAAGAAAGAGAAGAAAAATTAACTTGGAAAAATTATTCCATGATTTCAGTAGATGAGAAAAGTTTTAACTTGACTTAATCAGGTGCCTTCAGATGAAAGAAAAGTTTTAGTTCATAATATTTATTTAGCTAGTTGAATTTTCTTACTAACATAAAATATTTAATTCTTTACTCCAATATTTATTATTTTTATAATAGTTTTCAGACGAGATTAATTATGTAGAGCACATATCTATGAGTTTCAAAATCAATTTATTTCCTAGTACATAAGTTCTGCAATGAAAACTTAATTATTGATTTTTAGCTATATGTAAGACATAGAAAATACTTGAATAAAAAAACCCTTCAAAATTTTAGAACCAAAAGAGAGAGAAAATAGCAACTACTAAATCAAAACTTGTCAATTTCTAAGGTAGCATGAAATATTATATAAACACTAAGATAAATTTCATAATGCGTCATAGATTTAAAAATAATCAATAACACAATGAACTGTTTGCATTCCACAATAGAAAACATTAACATTACAAATGACTTACCAAATATTATTTTGGAAAAAAATTATATAATATAAAAGATATAAACTGTTTTTCAACAATAGCCAGTAGTTTAGCTTTGAGCGCGCAAATGCATTTTGGAAGTAGTGCTGCCAAATTAATAAAGAAAATAAACCCTACTTTCCAATCTTGTTAAAAACTAAAAAGAAGTTAATTTTATTAATGGAATGATTTAGAATTTCAAGAACGCAGACATATGATCTAGATATACAGTTATATTTTTAATATAATAAAAAAAAAAAAATAAACTTTTATACACATATATATATATATATATATGTATATATAGATAAAAAAAAAAAAAGCATTCCATCTCTTTTAACTGCAACCTCATACTAAATTTCGGCAATATACGTGTAAATAAAACATTGTTGTTACTTGTCAGTGAAATTTTATAATTTTGGTTAGGGATATAAGTTTAATGTTATAATGGCATGCTTAATTGGAAATAAAGATGTTTCACTTCACATGGTAAACATTATTATAAATTGATAATCAATTTTGATTGACCGAAAGGTTTAAAATTCTTTTCTGGTGTCTAAATTGCAATATTTTTCCATATGGAATCTATGGATGCAAATAAAGTCTCTTTTTAAATTTATTTTAAACAGTGAATACACTTGATTGTTTGTGCAATTAATTAATTTTATCAACATTATGCGTTACTGCTGTAAAATGGGTTTTTAATATTATTGATGTGAAGATTGTTCTGGAAGAAATTAGGTTTTAAATATCGTAATTTATAGAACTTTTTTTTTTTTTTTCATGTTTACTTATTGAAACTCTACTTTATTCATAGACATAATTTTTTTCTGAATTTTTCAATCAAATATCAAGTTTATTATGCTTAACATATTTTCAGATTATAATATTTCATTTATAATAGGTTTTTCTTATGCTATGTATCATTAATTTGTTTTTATTATCAAACTTATAATAACAGTTAAACAAAACATATTTAGAAAAAAAGGTTGTATAATTTTTACAACGATTTATCATGTACTGCTTATAAATCCATGAGTTTATTTAATAGTTAGTATTTGATGACTTTTAAATCATCAAATTATATTATGCCATTGTTATATATTTAAAAATGCTAATTAGAGATGTTGCATTAAAAAAATTTAATTTTAATTGATAAAATAATTCTATGAAATTTTCTTTTAATTTATTTTTAGGACTTTGATGGTCAAAGAAGAGCAGAAAGAATTTTTCAAACAATTATTCTTGTTTTTGCTGTAAGTTTTACTGTATTAATTAATGTTTTGATCATTTATCGTATTCAATATTGATTCGTTTGCATTAGCTTTTGAAAGTAATTTTGAAAATGCAAAATTGTTTTGTTAATCACTCTTAAGAGAAGCTAGCTAAATTAATTTTAATTTATGTACCTTTGCTTGTAAGGTATATGTCAATTTCACTAACTATATTTGCACACACAAAAGAAACACTTCTTTCTAAAATTCTTTCCTCTATATGGTAATGAATTAATTATTCTGAGATAGTCTGTTTTCTTTATTAGTTTATTACTTGAGTATCATCCATTTCTTTTCCTTAATTTATTTTGACTGGAGTGAAAAGTTAAAAAATTTTCCTGATTATTCAATAAATGAAAATTAACTGTAAAAACTAATTTTTCCCCAAGTTTGATTCTGTAAAAACCTGCCATTTCTTTATTGAAGATCATATATTTCGATCAATGATATGTTTAATAAAATGAGCTTCCTGTTGTAAGAAAAAAAAATGCAGTTCTATCTTCTTGAACTATTGTAATCAGAAAAAGTGAAAGATGCAACATTTAAAATTACTTCTATATAAAAATATAGAAGTAATTTTAAATGTGGCACCTTCTTTGGTTTCCTAAATAAAATTTATTCCATGTAAAAAAAAAATTATAATTTTTTAAAATTAAATTTCCTTAATTATCTTATTTATTTTACTTAGTAATGATAAAAGTAGCTAATTTTTTAGTTTTTTTTTTTCATACATATTTATAAGCCTTTTAATTAATAAGATTAGCTAATAGCTTAAATTAGCTTAACAGCTATTTTTTTTTTTTTTTTTTTTTTTTTAATTTCATACTAATTTGTTAAACCAGTATATCTTCATCCCTAGAAATATACTAATAATACAATTGCTGAAAGTAATATTATATATCACTACATCATATATATTTTAGTATATATATGCTTTTGCAGTATTATTTACATTTATTTAATTCAATTCATTCATAAAATTTATTTTTCTAATCTGCATTAAAAAACATCAGAATTTGTAATGTGGATTATAACATTTTGCAGATTTAGTGTCTGCTTCACTTAATCTGCAGGTTTATTTTTTTTTTTTTCACCTCGATTTCAATTAAAAGTAAATTCTGGTTTTTCCTCCTGAAATATAATCTATTAAACTTCAATCTGTAAAAGATCTTTTTAGAGAAGGAACTTGTAAAGGATAAAAAAATAGCCATTCCTTTTAAAAAGAAAAACAAAATATGATAGCCTTATGCCCTCACCTCAAGCTAATATGTGCAAGTGCATGAAATAACAAACAAAAATATTTATTTCAATGAAGCAAATAATTATCTCTGTAGAAAATATAAAAAGATAACAAATTGGCATTTTTTCTCCCATTTTGAATTTGCTTAGAAAGGTTGAATTTTTATTTTTCATTTTCTTGGAGTGTTTCTTATTTCTAGTTTTTGATATATATATAAATATTATGCCATCAGAAACACAAAATCTTATACTGAGTTATAAAAAAAAAAAATTTAAATGATACTCTTACAGATTATAGGTAGGAAATTACACTATTAAATTTCTTTCATGTTATGATGAGTTTTTAATAATTACAGTATAATTTTTAGCTAGAAATGAACATTATTCAAATTCTTTTGTAAAATGCTATTAAAACGTGCCTTGTAATAAATATAATTTTCTGCAGCAGAGATAAATTTAAATAATATTTTGTATGCCTTCCTGTTTTAGGGAAAATAAATTTGTGCTTTTCATTGCATATAATTTTTATAATTGAATTTCTTTCTGAAATTCCAGGGTATAGGATTGATAATAGGATACATATTTCAACAGTTTTCCTTCACTGTGTATATTCTTGGCACTGGATTTCTGTTATCATGTCTTGTAAGTATACTTCTTAAGATTTTTATATTCTGCTATTTATTTTGTAATAATTAAAATATCTATATTGACATCATTATAATCCTTTAAGTTTTTAAAGTACGTGCCCAAATGGATCATTATTAATTTTCTGAATAATTAGCTTAACTTAATAGATAATGTGCTTTCATGATTAAAATATTAAAAAACAAATCAATCAGAATTTTATGAGATGCTATGCTATTTTAATTTAGATCCATCCTGAATCTTGTTAAAAAATGTGCATAAATTTAAAATATGTGATTTACTATTGCTGCATGTAAATATACTAAGGAATTGAATAGAATTTTTTTTCCTTTTATAGCTAACTCTTCCACCTTGGCCAATGTATCGTCAAAAACCTCTTGAATGGCTGAAACCCAGATTAGAGCCATACAGTGCTGTAAAAGTTAAGAAGACTAAATAAACCTAAGTTTATTCCAGATATATCATGTGGTTTTTATTTTAAAAAATTTTGTTGTAAATAAATAAAATTACTTACGTAGATTCCTCTTCTCCATATTTTCTTATTTATACTTTGTTTAAAACTAATAAAAAAATTCATTCATTTGAGAATTGTTTTTTTTTTTTTTCCCCTTCCATAATCCTTCTGATTTAATTTTTAACCTGTTTGTTTTTAATAAAAGAATCCATGATTTTATGTGACTCAATAGTCATCTTATATTTAAAGTTTAAGATATTTCCAGGCAATGTAGTTCAACATATACCTTAGCTGCATGTTTTTCGCAAAGGTATTCTTTCATTTCACTAAATAAATTGCTTAAATTCAATGAATTCCTTGAATTTTAATTTAGTATTTTGGCAAGATTTTTTTGTCTTCTATAAGACACTTTATTTGCCTCATGAAAATAGCAAATTTCTTTATATGTGGTATCATTTCTGGAATAAAATTACCATTATCAATAAAACTTTTAAAGTCATCGACAGTGCATAACTCACTAACAACGTTGCTGTTTATCTTGAAACACACTTCAAGCATAGTTAAAATAAATGGTCCATGCACAAGAAATTGATTATAATCAAACACAATCAATAATCAAGAAAGAAGTACAAACTTTCTAAGCGTATTTGTATGCAGCTCACTTATTGGCTTCTGGGTGACTTACATGTGTGCGAGAAGTAATGTCGTCATTGCTACTTTATCATCAGAATATTTTTAATTTTTCACACTTTTTTTTTCAAATTGTTACTACTTGTTTTTCTTTGAAAGCGAGATGGTCTCATTCAAAGCATGCAATAAATTCACTTGTCTTGGTAATCCATACGTCATAAAAAACTTCTTCAGTTAACGTTATTATGGTAAAATTAGCTAAGGCAAATAGTTCTATTCATTTGGTCTAGTCTCCTATAATGAAAACACTTTTCCAATCATTTATCCAAAAAGTCTATGGTGATAGTTTCAAATCCTTACAAATATATTTGTTTCGTGTTCATGTTTCTGATTATCAGGTTGGTACAACAACCCTCTGGACAATTATTATCTTCGCATACCATTCTAAAGGTTATGTTATATATTCTGCTGTTAAGGTATCGTGAAATTTTTTCATTTTGTATGGGCATAATAGTTGAGCCTCTGATTCAGCGTGAGAATATCTGTATAAAACAACTTGGTTCATGAAGTAACTTTTTTAGCATAGTTAGTAAAATTTTCAGTGCTTTCAAAAGCATCAATGTTCTTCAAGATTGTTAGCTGCTCATTTTGAAAGTCTCTTGAAGACTTATGTGTGTGCATATTTATGGATATAGCACAAATTTCTTTTGTGTGTTTACATAAAAGTCCGGATAATATATTGGCTACAACATTAGCTTTACCAGGCAGAGGGATGTATTTTTCAATTGAAGATGAAATCTATAAAAGTTCATCTGATCTATCATTCAATAGAGGTGCTCACTATCAAAAAATTTCCCCTTGGCCCATACCATGGCTAGTGCTTATTGTTCGGTTATAGAAAATTATTTTCAGCACAGGTGATTAATATATTCCAATTCAGTGCCTTGTAGAAGTACAGTCCCAAATAGATCAATACGACTTAGTTGAATTGTTCTGCTGAAGAAGGGGGCTAATCAAAAAGTTGTTCGGATGTTTGAAACTAACTCTTCCTTTAAGTCCAATTTCCAACATGCCTTTTTCTTTTGTAAGACTGCTTAGTGATCTCATCAATTCAGTGAATTTTCATATAAATCTACAATACATTTGAAGTCCAAAAACGCAAATGGACGCTGTCTTATCACTATCCTCTGAATTATTCTCAATTTCATGGTAACCTGATTTTAAAAAAATCACGCTATAATAATAATAGAGGTGTGTTTTGCTCGCAACAACAAATTGTCCATTATTGGGATTGGGGAGCATGGGCACTGCAATTGCATTTAATTTCCAATATATATACATACAGTTCCATTAGATTTCAAAACGAAAACTGCAGACGAATCATGATGATTCAACATTCCTCTATAATACAATTAGCCAAAATTTCTGGACAGTTCCTGTGTAAAAAGGTAATACGAGGTCACTCTGAAATTTGTGAGATACGGTTAAATGGTACACGTTTAACTTACCACATTTTAAGAGTGCTCAAAGTAATCCCCCCTCCAACATCAATGCACTTTTACAGACGATTTTTAAAAGATTAAATGCTTCATGCCATCCATTTCTTGGAAGTGATGAAAAATATACTTTTATAGCCTCATCAATTTCATCTTCGGAATGAAAACGGCAACCACGTACATTTTTCTTGAGATTATAAGAAAGCCAAAAGTCACACAGCAAGATCAGGGGAATAGGGTGGAGGTTCCATCACTTTGATGTGTTTTTGTTTAAAAATTCGACTGTCGATCTTGCCGTATGAGAAGATACGTTATCATCGTGAAGCACGAGTCCCCTTACATTCCCTTCTTGAAGAATTTCTGGAAGACACTTAGTGGTGTACCTGTTAGCTCCGACTGTCTTCTATCCATCCAGCTTGATGACTTTGACCAGTCCCGTACTTCTGAAGAAAACGGCTTCTTTTTTTCATTGCTCGTTGTCTTTTCACCATTGTTGGTTTTTGGGTCATCTTCAAAAAGACCCATACTTTACTTTCTTGTCGAATTGGAACGTCAAAAAACGGTATGCAAGTTTCATCACCAGTTATGATTTTAGAAATAAGGCGGTGTCAACCATCGTTAAGTAATTTTAAGGTTTCTTTGCAGATTCTGACATGCTGCTTTTTTTTTTTGGTGTTCTGTTAAATTATGGGGGACCCAACGACAAATTAATTTTTTCATACGCAGTTCTTCGTGAATAATTCTATGTATAGCTGCGGATCCAATGTTAAGTTTCTTCTGTATCATTTCGTAAGTGCAGCGATTATCATCGATTAACATTTTCGTATGGCCGACACATTTTCTGAAACTACAGCTGATGAAGGTCTTCCTGTGTGTTCTTGATCCAGCAGAAAACTTCGACCTCTACGAAATTCTGTAAACCATCTAAATACAGTAGCACGAGATAGAGATTCATCTCAATATGCTAGTTGCAGACGTTGAAGTCATTCTTCTTGATTTAACTACTTTAAAATCATAGCGATAATGCTCTCGCGTCAATTCCCTTTTCCTTTCTTCCAAAATCTATTCTACGACAGCTAAATTGCAATTGTTGCCACAAATTATTGTCTGCGGTTATAAAAGAGTTCAAATTTAGCGAATATTTTTTTTTTTTTTTTTTTTTTCCTGCTTTTGTCGTCTGCCACTGTCTCAAAATTTCAGAGTGACCTTCGTATATCTTGTGGAGAGTGCTTCTTTCCTCAGTCGCAATATATCAAAACATTTTGTAATGCAGTTAGTTATGACCTCTGTTCTATACATAGATGTTTTTTCCTTCCATTGTTTTGTAAATGTATAGTATTTATATCTTACATCTAAAAGTATCTTTATCATTGGGGAAATACCAACTGTTACTTGAAATATGTAATGCGATTTTAGCTTTGTACGGAAACGATATCATCAACGAAAGACATTTGGAAATGTTCTTGGAAGATTCAAGAAATAATGAAAAAAAAATTCTTAGCAATGTTCTATTGCCTTTAGCTGTCGGAAAGGCAATTTTTTTTTTTTTTTTGTTTAAATTGAACCAGTGGCGTACATAGAGTGAGTGCAAAGTAGCATAAGCACTCACCAACATTTTTCTCAAAATTGAAAATTTTCACATTTGTTCTTTTATTTAGATGTTCTGAACTTCAAAAAAATTTAAATTTGGGAAGGAGAAAAAAAAAAAAATTTTTTTTATCATGAGAAGATAAAACTATTTTCGTCTAAGCCAATTCCTTAGAAAAGAATTTGTTGTCTTTGAAAAAGTCTGGTTCAATGTTTGTAGGTGGACGGGTGAGGTTCGTCTCCATAGATGTTCCCACCATCACACCAATGATTTCCTGGGAAATAACTACAGGGGGCATTCTTTTTTTAAAAACAATCTAGGAGCATTTAAAGCAGGTTAACTGAAAGAGTTTATCTTAGCGTATCGCCTTTTTGCGAAGTTGAATCGTCCATGAAGGTAGTCTCAGCTTTCATAACACAACAGTAGTCAGGAAATCGGAGGTGATTTATTTTCTTTTACTCAAATTGTTCAGATTAAAAAAAAATTTTATTTTTATTTTTGATTCGATATTGATTAAGCGGAAATAGAAGTCGCTTTTAAATTATTTTTACTCTGGTGAAAACAATGAAGCAGAAAAGTGTACAATAACAGTGTAGAAGTAGAAATTCTATTCGAATCGAAAATACAAATCGAGCTCAAAAATTCAATATTCTTCAGATATTACCTAAATTGATATAAAAAAAAAACCACAAGTTAAAAAAAAATTTTATTTTTTAATTACGTCGAGTACTGGGTCGTATTGACCATTTCCCTGTGAGCAGACAGCAAGTCGGCTGCACCTACAATGTTACTCGTTTAGCACTATCCAGGGGCGCGTGTAGCTTGAAGACATGCTACGGACGCGAGTAACACTAACCCCACAATGCTCTACGATCCTATTACACCAGGACCTATGGTTTAAAATGGATTCGAACCACTACAAACATCCATGGCGCCGCCGGGACTCAAGGCAGAAACCTGTGGTACAGAGTGCTAGCCACCCGACCATCAGGCCCCATAATTAAAAAATATGGGGCCAATTACGTAAATTTCGTATCAAATTACGTAAATCGTATGCTAACAGACGAAGAAAAATTTTAGATACCAACAGCCATGTATTTGAACATGTTGTTCACCGCACATTTGGTAATTAAAAAAAATGAAAAGGAAATTTTGATACAATTTACTGCTAGAATTGCCACGGCTCAATTATTCTAAAATTGAAGATGGAATTTAATGTAAATATTACATAGTTTTTGCAAGGAATATGCTGGCAAACCAGATAGTCAACCATTAGGACAATTAGTTAATCAGCCTTTTCGTTTTGCTGCTAATCGTTAGAAAAACTCTTGAGCACCAAGAAAAAAATTATCGCTCGCATGCTTTACTAACAGCTGACAATTTAAGGAGTATTGTAAAAGGGTGTGTATATATATATTAGTCCCATTAGAACAACAGTAATACTACTAAATAATACTACGCGCCCAAAAAGTAAGACCAATTTTTTTTTTTTTTTCAAAAATTATTTATTTATTTCACCGCCTTCAAATTAATCCCCTTGGGACACAATGCACTTATGCCAACTTTTTTTCCAATCCTCAATGCATGCTAAAAAGTCATCGGCAGGGATAGCCTTCAAAGCGCGCGCCGATTCGTTGAATCTCTTCAATCGACTCAAAACGGTGTCCCCGGAGTGGTCTTTTGAGTTTAGGGAATAGCTAGAAGTGGCACAGTGTGAATACGATGGTTGTGAAACGATATGGGTCTCATTTTTGACGAAAAAGTCACGAAGAATCAATGCAGTGTGAGCTGGCGCATTCAGTGTTTTCGGTACTAATCGAGATGTGACGCATTTGAGGCCCAAAATGGAATTGACCGATACTTTTGAAATTCCAACATCAGAAAGGTCTCTAATTGTAAATCGACAGTTTGCAAGGACCAAATCTTTAATTTTTGGACGTGAGCCTCGTCGGTTGAGGTGGATGGTCGACCAGAGGGCTCGTCTTCAGCGCGTTCTCTGCCTTCTTTGAACTGTTTTTACCATTCGTAAACATTTCATTAAGATATAGTTTGCTCACACCTAATGCCTTCTGCAGCATTCTATACGTTTCCGCACACGAATATTCATTCTGCAAACAAAATTTAATGCAAGTTCTTTGCTCAATTAATTCAGACATTTCAAAAATTGCCAAAATCACTTTTAGCATCTCACAAAGCCAAGCGTAACTCAAACACTAATGAATATTTTGACGTGAAATTTCACACAGATGTCAACAACCTAAAAAAAAAAAAAAAATTGAAAATGCTCGGGAAATTTAAATTGAAAATTGGTTTTACTTTTTGCACACAGTAATATGCAAGATTTGTAGAAAATAAGGACAGTAAATTTTTACTAGTTAAAATTTTTTACAGAAACAATTTTGAAAACTGTAGAATCACTAGGTTTGGATTTAAGATATATTACAGGCCAAGGATATGATGTGGTGCTGCTATATATGGAGCATTTAACAGTGTACAAGCAAAAATAAGAGAAAAATTCCCATCAGAACAATATATACATTGAGTTGACATTTTTAATTAAGGGCAGTCTTAGGATTGGATTTTTTTTCAGAATTGAAATGTTTTGTATTGTAGTGGAAATGACTTAATAGTTTTAGATTCTTCACACTGTCTAAACTTCAGAACTTCTTTTCTTCTAGCTTCTGGAATTCTACTTCTCCGTTTCACACTCATTTTTTTTATAACCATTTAATTTATTAGCCAAAAATCAAAATCTGAATGAATCTTCAGTCAATTCGTTCAAATCAGTGATCAAGGAAGTATTTATAATCTAGATGGGTTATTTTCTTAATCTCATCAGTAATAATCAAGTCTTTCAATTAATTGAATTTTGTAACATTAAGTTCTGTAAAGCAAATTAAGTTTCATAAATCAAAATAATAGTCATGTTAAGTATTATTGGAATTTTCATAATGTCATACCAAAAGTTAAGAGAAGCTTTTCTATATTCATTTTAAAAACACTCAGTAAAATCTGTTAAATGCTTTCATAGTTTTGAGCTTTCTCATCTGATTCTTGAATTACTAATTTAGCGGAGAAAGTAGGAAAATTTATAATACCAAGACAGAATTCAGGAACCAGGATAATTTTTTTTTTTTACATTTTAATGTTAAAAAAGAATTTACATTAAAAATTAAATATAATATTTTAGCTCACTATATACATCCTTTTTAAGATTATTAAACTGTTGTTGTACTGACAGCAGATGGTACATAATTGATTGTCGGAAGAATATTTTTATCAGTAAGAGTCATGCGATTATGTTAATAATTTCCTGTTGAAACATTAATTATATTTGAGACAGTTTGTTTCTACAAACTGCTTTTTTTTTCTTTTAGCATTTAAAAAAAAAAAAAAAAAACCACCTTTTTTTTTTGTCATTATTTACTTTAGACATGCACAAAATATGGTACATATCTAAAATAAAGACAATTTTGGGATAGACAACTGACAAATATTCAATTTACTTTCGTTAGACTTCAAAACGCTGCATTTAAATGCTTTTTCTTGCATCACTCAAATAAATTAATTTCATTTTATAACCTGAACTTTCTTTCAGAATTTAACTTCCAAGTTTTATAGAGAGTAGTCAGTAACAAGAAACCTTAGGGAATATTTTACAAAATTCCAGAATATAAATTGTAATTAAACGAAATAATTATAAAATGACAGCCAACAAACAACTTTGCTGCAAGCATACAAATTTATTTACATTGTCTACAAATTGTGCCAAAGTATTTTCTTTGACAGCAAATTTATACAAGGGTTCAATATACCAACTTGACTATTGTGTTTTAGTTTCATTGTTTTCAAATTTAATGGTTAAAACAATATTTAATTGTTATAAATAATTCTTTCATTAACCAATAACTTTTGAAAAAATTATTGAAGGTTTTTTTTTTTTATTTTTTTTTATCACATTTTATGGCTTATTTATGTTGTTATTTTTACACGATATATCACAAGGTTGTGACTGAAGATGTTTTCTTCTTTGACCAATAAAAGAAGTTTAAAACACAATTGCAGCACCTGAATCAACAGTTTTATGAAAACTGTTTTATTGAATGTCGGTGAAATTCACATATTTTCTATGTGATCAATTTCACCAACATTCAAACGATCAGGGTTTGACTGCACAGTAAAACCCAGCATTGAACTGTCAAGCTTCTGCATCCGGCCTTTTCGTTTTTTGGTTTTGCCCTTGGCATTCGAGTTGCCATCATTCTCATTATTAGGTGGTGGTACATTTTTATTTACAGTTGGAGTGATGGCTGGTGCTGGTCCCCATAAGGTATTATCCTAGGGAAGAAAAAACATTAAACAATATAAAACAAGCTCTATTTTTAATTTTTTTTTTTTTTTCTGCTTATTCTAGTCAGGTATGTTTTTAAACTACATTTTTTTTTTAATTTTAAGCTATACTATATAGGAATCTTAGCAATAGTTGAGTAAAAAATTTGATGCATGTATTATTTATGGCATCCACCATGACAAATAAGCAGTAAATGTCATTTGCATAATAAGACATGGCAAATTAGCTAGCTAAGTGAAGTGTAAAACATCTTTATATTCTGTTTATTAATTCTGAACACATTTGGTATGATACAGTATAATAATTGTTGCCTTGTAGGCAGGTTCAGTTAAAAAGACATCTGCGCTGCAAAATTCACATAAGGATATAAAGATAACCCTTGCCAAGTAGGGATCTGTAAAACATGATTTTGCACATGTTATCTTAACTGTTTCTGTTACATTTTTCTGGTGAAAATTTATTTAAGTGAATTTTTGTGGGAAAGGTTGATCTTTTAATCTGTTGTCTAGTGAGTGTAAAAAAATATTAAATAATAAAAAAAAAAATTAAACCAAAAATTTTTGTTATCAACATTATGAAATTGTATAGGTAAAAATGCTTTTATTATTTTAACATTACTAAGCAGTTTTAAAATTCAACACTGAAACAATTGGGATTTAAGAGCATTAAAGAAAGTTATACTGTTATTCCAACTCATTATCATTAAGCACAAATATTCTTAAATAATAACATCAAAGTCTATATTTTAATTTACAACTATGACTATAAATATTTTCGATACTTTTTTTAAAGGAGATTCTATAAATAATTATATAAATTCCCAATAAGAAATGTGTTTCTACTACATTAGAAGCAATTACATTTAGATTACTATATTAGATTCTTTAACATTTAAAATAACGAAAACTTATGGATTTACTAATTATGCTTCAATATCTTTGTGACTAATACTTTTCATTAGCATACAATATACTAATATTTTACAATTGAAGCCGGTGAACTGACAGAAAAAAAAAAATTATGTTCATGGTTTTTTTCAAAAATAGCTAAATTTTATTTTTAATGCAAAAAGCCACTAACTTCATTTGCAGGCTGCTTTGCTTGATTGCGATATTTGCTCCTTTTTTCCATGAACTGTCTTGCAAATTCTCTAGGTTCTTTGCCTTCTCCGAGATATGATTTTACATAATCATTTACCTATAAAATAATTTATTATAAAGTATAATACCATTATACACTCCAAAAGAAATTTAAAAGATAGTATTTCATCATGCACATACATATATACATACACAATTAATAATAATTTAAAATACAAGGAGAGTTTTTTATTTCCAATCATTTTCTAACCATTTTGTTTAATCAAACAATTTCATGAATGATGCTGATATTTCTCATTAATGATGGCAGTAAACAATGCATTATTTCAAAACTAGTCTCACCTACAAACATCTTTCTAGCCAAACTGTAATAAGATAGGTTCTTTTTTTTTTTTTTTTTTTTTATTTTTAATCATCAGCAATAGACAGTGTTTGCACAATACTTTTTTTTTTCATATTAAAAGCTTTCCTTGATTTCACAAGATGAAAAAAAATTGTTTCAGTTTTTTAAAATTTAATTTACAAAAAACTAATTGAGGTTTTTAACTAAATTAGTACCTCTTTTTGTTTAGTTTTAATATAATCTATTTAACTTATAAAAACTGTAGATTAGATGATTAGAAAAAAAAAATTATCAATGTAACCCCAGAAAATTTTTAATTTCATAAAAAAAATATAAAGTAGCACTAATAAATAATATATATATATATAATATAGCATGACAGTCATTTAGATAATATTTTGAGCATAATTTTATTTATTAATTTCAATAAATTTTCTGACATTATTCAAAACAAGAAGAGATTAAGATTGAGTAGATAAAACTTACACAATTGTAATCATTTTCAGAGTGGATAAAAGGGAACCATTAAAAAAAATATGCAAGTTTTAAACATTTGTTACATTTAAAAGTAGTTAAAGCTATTGTAAAAAAAGTTTAAGAGTAGTTAAAAGTATTTTTGAAATGCTATAAAAAATATAAACTATTAAAAAATGTACACATGCAAAATTTTAAGCAATATATTCTGTCTTCAATCTCAAGCAAGAAAGAAATTAATTGACAAACAAAAATTTAAAAAAAAAAAAAAAAAAAAATTTAACACATACCTCATATGGAGATTCAATGTCTTTTAAGAATGCAACAAAAGTAGGAACTAAAAAAAATAAAAATATTTATTGATATATGATTAAATGAGAAATACTTCATTCAATAAACTAAAAAGAGGAAAAGAATGAAACTAACCATCCACAGAAGAGGGCATAGCTGAGATTGTTTCGGTACACCACTTAGTGAATTCATCGGTGGGTTTGTGGTGAGACCCAAACAATTTTGTCACAGCATCCTTAAAAAAAAAAAAAAAAGGCATAATTTACATAAGATATAAAATTTAAAAAATCATCATTGCATTTAAAAATAAGTAAAAGAGACAATATTTCTTTTTTTTTTTTTTTTTACACAAATTCTTTTAATTTAATTAAGAGTATAATGAAAGTAAAATTAGAAATTAAATTTAAAAGTTGCAGTGTTTGTAACTTATTGAAAATCCCCATATTGTTTTTTAAAAACAATTTTTAATTAAAACATTTAAATAAATATGGCTAATGATGCCATTTATAGTACCCCTTTCAAGTTTTAAAAATCTGTATTTCAACAATAACAAAATTGCTAGTGAATACTTAATTTTAAAAAAGGGAAAACAAAAAAATAATTATGGAAAATGTAACTATGTAATTATAATACCCAAGATATTTTTTTTTTTTTTTCTTTGCCTATTATTAATTAATAAAAGCTAAATATCAAGGGCAATTCTTAGTCATTATGTAATTTTAAAATAAGGCAAAATATAAGATTAAAAAGAATATAACAAACACAAGATAATTTATTTAAATTTAATAACAACTACACACCTCATCTTTTTTGGCTCGGACATGTTTACCCTTGTTGCTATTACCTGCGGCTGGTCGAACTGGATTGGCTAATGAAGGAAAAGCACTGTCCCCAGAACTAAAGTAAAAAATTATTTATTAACTTAATAGATCCTTTTCTTTTAAGATCCTTTTCTTTTAAGCATTTGATGTTCAATGTTCATTCACAAGACATAAAATATAATATATGAAATGCACCTCAGCACATTAAAAAACACAAACACACATTTAAAATTTCATAAGTAAAATTTCTGAACTTGAAAATAAAATAGTTAAATCAATTTTGTAATAAATACAATGACTAATTCAATTATTAATTTATTGGCAATGAATAATAGAAGATAAATAAGACAATTGAATATTATGCATATAAAGCAATTATTGCTGCATTTATTATTCTAAAAAATGGAACAATGAATAAATCAATGCAAAATCTTGCTTACATTAATTACTTGTTTGCATATACCATTACAATTAAAGCAAATTTATTTTCCAAAATATGTGCATTAAATAATGTAACAGAATTTTATGATTGTTATTATATTAAGTCAGAATTTCCCCAGACTTGATTGGATGAATAAAAAATAAATTGCATATATTTTTCCAGAAAATTAACAAATACTTGTTTTTATAAAAGAGTTTAAAATAATCAAATTTAATTTTCAAAATGATGAATTTTATAAAATAATAAATGATTGAAAAGTAAATAACTTTTTTTTTACATGTCTGAATAAATTACAAATATATATAATTTCATATTTAAACTTTTTTTTTTTTTTTGCTAAAATAATATAAAATTTTTAAAAGTCAATTTGGTTAAGGTTTTCTAATAATCAAATATATATTTTATTAATAAAATATGTGTAATGTATGCATACATTTTATTCAGAGTAGATCAGGAAATGCAAAATAGTTAAAATTACATTTGTTGCTGTTAACCAAAAGAAAATACCATAAATAACTCAAAAATCTTTAAAAAAATATAAATAGCTTTCCATACTAGGAGGTAATATTATTTGCGCCCATGACAATATTAAGTCACATGTACCTCTTGGGTAGTGCTAAATGAGTAATGGCTACTTCCCCTAGGAAAAATGGCTGTGCATCATCCAAAATGTCTATATCTAGATATAGACAGTTTAAATGGGATTACCACAGGCTTCTGTTAGTAGTCCCTAACTTTTTAACATGCATGTTAATGATATTAAGAGACTGAAAAACTAGAAATTTCCAGGAATGCATGTTTGCAGATGACCTACTAATATGGACAGATGCAGATAACAATCAGAACTACAGAAGACAACAAAGTGCTGTAAATAAAGCATATAGAAGTTCTCCAGTCTTGGACAATAGATAATCAAATGATTATAAACAAACATGAAACAATGTTCCAGTTCTTTACTTTAAGACATGTCACTCCTGAATTTTAATTATATTTATATATTCAGATTTCTCATATTGAGGGATGTGAAAAATTTCTAAATGACATGAATATAAATTTTCTAACAGAAAACACCAAAGCCCTTGTTAATCCGCTGGATTGTTTATTGATGCCTTGTCAGCTTAATATGGATGGAAAAAAAAAAAAAGATACTGTCGATATAATTCTCAAAACATCCGCATTGTCAATACTGGAAGACCAATATTCTGAACCAGAGTGGATCACTGTACTTATGGATGGCTCCACGACCAAAGACTAATTATTTTCAGTTTCTTTGGTATTAGATAATAATTCATTAATATATGATAACTTAATTTTGTCCTGTATAGTTCTCCTAAAAGAGTCGAGAGGAATAGGTTCTCCTCAGTTGGCAATTATCTGTCTAACTTTCATGCAGAAATATCAGCAGCTTCCCTGGCAGTGGAAAATTTTAAATCTAAAATACATTTTTTTTTTTCTTTCAAAAGTAGTTTTTCTGATGGATTCTAAATCCACCATTGAAGAAATCGCTTTACAAATAATCTGAGTCTGCTATTGCAACCAAAATAAAACACTTTCCAGTGGAATCCATCGCATGTTGGAATCAATGGATACGAAAGGGCATATCTTCTGGCAAAAAATGGAACAGACAAAGTTCCTGGACAGTGTCCTATTCCTCTCGACTCTTTTACGAGAATAGGACAAAAATTAAGTTATCGTATATTAATGAATTATTATCTAACACCAAAGAAAAAGTCTGCAGACAATTGGGGATGATTGGTAAACATTTAATGGAAAAACTCCCAAAGAGGCTACTGCAAATTTCAGATTAAGAACTGGACATGACTGCCTGGCCAAAATAAGGATTGTGAACTTTGATATATGTGTTTTATGACAGAAACAAAGAACAGAAAAAAATTTTAACAGAGAAAATGAATAAGGCTCCTCTACTTATTTGTTCAGGACTGGACTATAACTTACAACAGAATGACGATTTGTATACTCTTTACTGGAAGGCCAGAGAAAACATGCTGTATTTTATTTCTATCCTTAGAACATTTAACTTGTTTTTAAAGGCTTTACTTGTTAAGAATATCTGGCCTTTTCCCTTTGTAATTTTGATTTGTTTAGATACTCTTTTTGGGCCCACATTTGTATGGATTAAGTTACAATAAAACCATAGACAACAGCAACAGTTTTCCCATACTTAAATATCTAAAATAAATATTATAAATTAGTGTAGATATTCGTGGAATTGCATGCAAGTTATTTAACCTCACTTCCATTCATATCAAACAATTTTTTAATAAACTCTTTTAATGCATTATAGTATTTTAAAAAATATGTCCAGCTTACTTGGTTTTAGGAGGTTGTTTTCGAGCTTGAGTGCTGTGAAGAGCATCATCCCAGAAACCTCCAGTTGTTCCAACATTATTTACAGAAGTACTATTTGTATTCCAAGTAGTAGGAGCTGCAGTTATTTTATTTAAATGACTAGAATTTCCCCACACACCAGCATTTGAATTTACTGTTGGTGCAGGCTATTAAATAAAAATTTTGTATCAAAAGCAGTTAAAAGTTTTATTCAATTCATAAGCAGCTAATATACTGATACAAATTTGTTCTTTTTTAAAAATTATTTTCACTCATTTCTAACTGAAAGTGTTATGATAATTTAATGCAATTAAATTTAATTAATTAATTTCTTAAATTAAATTAAGTGCATTTCAATTTAAGGTACTGAATATTTAAGAAGCATGAATATATTTTTAACAATTTAAAAGTTAAATTTCAGACCCAATGTCTTTTACTAATTGAGACTTTTCTTAAAGCATGTACTATTTATATGAAAAGCAATATTTTAAATTTTTAGAACTGAAATTAATTTCCGCTATAAATAGCTTATATTTAACAGCAAAATTCATTCATCACTTATCTTACATTGATTATTTATGTATTTAAAGAAAAACAATAAGGAGTGAAAATTATCAATAATTAATTCAATCTTATTAATAAATATGTATTTAGGAAGTTTCTAATAAAACATTAATTTTAGCATTCTCTAAAGTTATGAATTTTAAAATAATTAATTGGCAGTTAATATACTTCAGTGAAATATTGTTTAGATATATAATATAAAATTATAATATATATAAAAATAAGATTTAAAATGTTACAAATGCAAATTTTGATTATACATACTGGTGGGGCTTTTGCATTCTCTGCAATTTTGCCAATCTTTCAGCTTCTTCTTGCTGTATTTCAGCAAGAGATTTCACAGTAGGTTGAGAATCATTTGCCCTGTAACAATTTGATTCAACATAAATAGTGTAAATAAATTCAAAAGTTCATTTATCATGCATAAAAATTTATATACCTCTTAGCCCAGCTTAATCCATTTTTACTCTGTGTGACAGTTTTCACAGTTTGCTGCTGTAGAGCTTGAAGTCTTGCTTTCTACAGATTTAAAAAAGGAATTTACATATAAAAAAACTTAAAGTTACATATATAACTGTAAAACTATTACAAAATTTATGCATGTAAAAATATCTTTTGAGATCAGTATATAAAAAAATTTAAGTAATTATTCTTAAAAACCTAATTAATTAAAAAAAACCATCTAACCAAATTACTTCCCCATGCACTGTTTAAGGATTAGGAAAAATTTTGAGATATTTCAAGCAGTTTGAAATGAAGATTTTAAAATTTCACTTGAATTTCTTCTAAAACAGTATTATAATTATAATTTATTAAAGTAGTGAGTTTTTTTTAGATACATTCTGAAACTTGAACAAACATGAATTACAGATGAAACATTATAATTCAATAAAAATAAGACAAATCCCTATATATATCCTTATTCAATTTTAAATTCTTTCATTAACCTTTAATCAATTTCTGTTCATAGAATTCCTTATCAATAGAGTGTCATATTTTAATATAAATAAACAAAAAAAAAGCTTCACTTTAAAAATAGTTACATGGAGCATAATTTAGCTAAATTTAGTTATCTAATGATTATTTATTATGTACTACAATTTTACAACTTTAATTAAAATGCAAAGATAGCAAAAATATATTGTTTTTATTTAATGGAAATAGATTTAATTGAAATCTTAAAAAATATGGCTGCTACAAAAAGTAATGACAATAAAATTTACTTATTATGCATATTTATGAAAGTATTTGGAAAAGTACAACTTCATTTTAAACAAATTTGGTGAATTCGTCTGATAATTCTGTTTTTTCTACTTATTGTACAATGGAAATGTCATAAAAATATATTCTTAAATCAATAATTTAATCATACTTTATTTAAAATTAAAAAGAAAACTACAAATACATACATATTACATATACATTAAAACCCACAAAGCATTAAACAACAGTATTATAAATAAATAAAATGAATCAGTTTATAAATACCTCTTCCCTCTCTTGTCTTTCTTTTTCTTCTTGAAGCCTTTGTATGTCTGCAAGAGAAAGCTCCATATCTTCCTGTTTATTTTGTATACCCCACACAGGACCCTGGATAAATGGATAAAGCATTTAGAGGTAAAACAAAAAGAAAGAAAATTAAATTACATTTTTGTTATAAATTAGATGAAAAAAAAAGAGAAGTACATTATGTGCATTTTTCATAAAACAAAGAAAATTGAACAATATAGTCTAAAGCTGCATGGGAAATAGAAAAAATCTGTTGATATGGCATATGATAATTATGGTTTGATAGTATAGAAGAAATCAATATTAGTTCAGATTTGGATAGTCAAATGTACAACAATTGACTAGTAGAGTTATTAGAATAATTAATTTAAAAAAAACAACAAAGATGGCATTGAAGTTCTGCACAATAATAATATGGGTAATGCAAATAATAAGTGCAACGTAGAAAATAAATTTAAAAAAATACAATTTTCAAAAATAAGGTTGGATCAGATACTAGCTTGAAGTGGATAAAAATTAATTCCAGTCTTCTGATTTTATTCCAACTGAACTTTACAGGGCGTTTTAAAGGGAATTTATGTCAGAAGTCAATTACATAAAAAAATTCTCAAAAACAATCTCTATTAAGTATAGCAAAATAGATAAATCATGTAACATAATTTCAAGTTAGTATTTAATATGTTTCAAAATAGTTGGTGCTATAATAGAACTTAAAAGTGATTTCAAGTATTAAAGCACTAAAAGCTATTACTAACAATTAAAGGCAAAAAGTTCTTACTTGTACTTTTTTAATTTTTAATGGTATTGAAATAATTGTATTTTTAAATGGTACATCATACTTTTAACTATGGCTGTACATTTTTTTTTCATTCACATAAATTATAAGATAAAAGTACAATACAATTATACCTGAGATTTGATTTTCAATTCAGCTAACCTCTTTAAATCCTCTTCCTCTTTTTCTTTCCTTTCTCGTTCTTTCCTCAACCTCTCCTCTCTTTCAAGTTCTTTCTGACGCAAAGCTTCTTTTTGGCGTTCAACTTCTAGCTGCTTTTCTCTTTCCTTTTCCATTTGAATTTTTCTCTGTTTTAAAAGACAATTAATATGTTTTTTTTAAAAAATTAGCAATTTCATCAAAACATAGATTGTTAAATTTATTAGAAATGCATACCTGTTGTTCTTCTTTTTTTCTCTTCTCTTCTTGCTTTCGAAGTTCCTGTTGTTTTCGTAACTCCTCCTGCTTGCGCTGCTCCTCTATTCTTTTAAGCTCTTCTTTTTTTCTCTTTTCTTCTTCTATCCTTTTCTTTTCTTCTTCCTGTTGTCTTTTCAGCTCTTCTAATTTTTGCAGTTCTTCTTGCCTTCTCAACTCCTCTAATCGCAATTGTTCTTTCTTCCTCAATTCCTCCTGCCGTCTTAATTCCTCTTGCCTTTGACGTTCTTCTTCCTCTCGAAGCTTCTGTTCTTCAATTCGTTTTAATTCCTCTATTCGCCGTTTTTCTTCCTCTTGCTGTCGATGTAGTTCTTCTAATCTTTTTCTTTCCTCTTCCTATATAATTAAAATGAAATAAAAATTAATGTTATTAAAAAACTAACATTACAACTTTTTGTAAATATTCAAATTATTGCTTTTCTTCATTTATTAATTTCTAATCATATTTGTTTAAAATTCACTGACTTTAATTGAAAAAAAAAATGTTTTCTTCCCTTTGCTAGTCAATTGCACATTTTGGAGTCAAATTCAAAATATTGTTTCAAATAATAAATAGCTATCATAGTATTTCAAAATTATGAATTAAAATATAATTTTCAGTTTAAATATGTAATTATTTTTAAGTTAGCCATAAAAAATTAAATCTTGCCTGTTTCTGCATTTTTTGAACAATTGCTTCTTCTTCCAATCTCTTACGTCTTAGTTCTTCCAACCTGTTTTCTTCCATTTCCCTTTCTTGTTGCAATCTCAATTCTTCTGCTTTTCTCTTCTTTTCATGTTCTTCAAGCAATTTTATCTGCAGTTAAAATATTTTATTTAGAAAATTGTATTAATAAATTTAAGTTTTTAAGTAGAGAAAGTTGAACTAATGCTTTTGTAAAACTTACTTTGTCAGATTCTGATAGTTCAGTATTAGGTTTAAGATCCACATCCCAAATACTGCCTCCTGGTGGTCCAGGTGGTACAGACCATGCGTCTTATTAAAAATATATGTCTTAAATTAATATATCTTACTTAAAAATAAATTCTTTATAGACCTCAAATTTCTTTTATCAAACAGATTTTTATCTTCATTAAAAACATTACCTGGAAATATTGCTATAAAACCATCTTTTATTAGACCTCTTGATAAAGAAATTTATCGTATACTTCAAAATTGTTGTAAATACAATGCAACAAATTGATTATTTTTGTCTCATCTAGTATCTAAGCCACCAATGAGATTTCATACAGGCCTGTATTAAAAGTGAATATCATCACAATTTTTTTTACAAAAATTAAATAGACTTTCACTTGTATGCCAATAGTTCATGATTTGAATGAATACTTTCAGGTCAATTAAAAACTCATAAAAAACAGATATTAAAATAAAACAATTAAAAAAAAAGGCAATTTTTTCTAGTTCAATTGATATGAATGTTAATGAATTAAAATTATTGATTTTTAAATATCAACATTGTATTAAAATTAATCCAATAGCAAATTAAAACAGCTTAATTTTTAATGCTGTAGCAGATAACTAAAAAAAAAAGTGATGAATATGTAACTTCATTTAAAATATGATGATGAATTAAAAAAAAATATTGAAATTAATAAAGATTGTTTTTCAGGCTTTAAAATTTCATAATTAAAAAGATTAAATAAAATCATTCAGATCCAATTAAATGCATGTAAATCCTAATAAACATATAAATTTGATACATACTTACATACTAGATCATTTGATTTCATATTTATATACTTATTTTAAATTATTAGCTAAAATAACTTACCTGCTCAAGTCCAGGTGTTGGTGGCCACATAGATTTCATCATACCAGGTAAAGGCAGACCAACAAGAGGTAATGCCAATGGATTGACTGGATCTATTAAATTTGTCTGGTCAGGAACTGATTTTAAATTAGGCCTATAAAAGAGATTTTTATTTATAATAGATATAAAAATAAAAATTTGAAACAGGGCTCTATAAACCATACATGTATATATCTGGAAGACTTCAGCTTTAAAAAATGCTTTTCTTTAAATATAGGCATTAATAATTCAGTCTCCAATATTTATAAGCTTAAAATACAATAATTTTTATTAAGTTCATGAAAAATTATAATACTAGTAATTAAAGGCATTGATATCAGCTGATATTTATTCAACAAGATACAATTTGTCTCTTAAAGAACATAATCTTGAAATCTCACAAAATTTTAAAAGAACTTAATGTATGAAATATTTCACATTAATAAATCAACAAAAATTAGATGCCAATAAATAAATTCTGCTGGTTTAGCTTAATTGCCCATAAAATGGGGATCTTGTAAAAGTTTTGTTTCCTGATTCTGCAATTCTCGCCAAAATAAACCATTCTAAAATGAATTCTAATTGAGTTCTTTGTTCAGATAAAATATTTTGTACCTCTCGCAAACAAATTTATTAATGGTAAATGTGATGTAAAAATTTATTGCAACTACTACAATTAGGAATACTTCTCCAGAAATACTTGCTTATGAAAAAGCAAAATTAAGCAATAAATTTCTAACAAAAATTTTTTAAGATAAAATTTTAAAAAAATTATAAATGAAAGAAGAAGCTACATATAAATATGTCTTGAGTAGAATATATGAATTAATTCATGTAGTTTTGTCAAATTACTTATAGTGAGGGTAGAATAAAAAAAATGCCACTAAGAGCATAACCTGCATCCTTCAAGTAACTAGGTCATGCTTTTAACCACTAAAGAAAAAGCCCAACATTTTAACCTTATAAAAACTTCTACATTTTTTTTAACTTGATTTTTCAGAAATTAATTAGAAATGGGTTCTACTAAGTTATCATCTTAGGTAATTGGTCAGTTAATATCTTAGTCATGACCTAAAAAGTAATAAGAATTCCAATCAAATAAGTGATACAGTTTGTAATCTTTCTTGGTAAATAAAAAAAAAAATATACAAAAAATAGATAAAATATTCTTCACTCATTACTTACAATAACTTTTTAACTTATTTGGAATAGCATAATAGTTAAAAGTTATAATTCAATAATAAGTTACTTTATCAATGAAAAAAAATTAAGTTTTAATAAATAAAAAAATTCTATTTTTAATAATAAGGTAGCATGGCAGAAAATTTATAGCCAGACAGTAAAGACTAGTACATTAAAGCTAGATAATATGAATTACCTGAGTACTTGTTGGGCCATAAATTGCTGCATTAACACTTGTTCTTGCTGTTGAGCATTTAAATTGGTAAAAGTTTCTTGCTTATTTAGATGAGCAAGAAGCTGTTGTATTTGAGCTTGCCTTTATAGTAAAACAAAAGAATAATTACTAAAAAATGGTTACAACATTACTATAAATGACTTGGTAAAAAAAGTTTCAAATATATTTATAGTTAACAAGTAAACATATTAATAACTACACTGATTAAATATTAAAATATAAAAATTAATTTTCATAAACAAGGAGCGAATTGCATTAAAAAATGGAACAAATTTTCAAGGACTAAAAATTTAACATTTTGCAAATAATATAAGTATTTTATTATTATCCTGCACAAGTATTATTCAAGCGCATATATTAATAGACTTGGAAAGAAGAGTGGTTCTTCTTTCCAACCCTGATTTAGAGAATGAGCATTAAATAATTAGCATCATATAACAAACAGGCGATGAAAGTATTCATGAACTCAGCATCATTAATCTTTACAACCAAATCAATTGCTTTCAGCTGACTACCACTATTGTGATGTAAATGCTAGTTTGTGTTTTCTATTTTAGGTTTTAGATATAAATAAAACACAACTGTTTTTTTAGATATAAATAGAACATATCTTCTTTTCATATCAATAGAAATGCAATCAAAACTGAGATCTGGAGGTAAATTATATCAATGTTTGAAATTCAGATGATATATTTTAGTCAAATAGCCTGAAAAATTTTTTAAATACAGCTCTTTCTAAATTAGATATCTATTTAAAAATCTCTATCCCCAATAGAATGTTTGAACATTTAGGTAGAATTGACTACCTTCCTGTAAATTTTACAAAAATATAGTTTATACTGTTACTTAATACTTCTATTACTTTAAACAATTTTCTGAAACATGAACTCATCGCTTGTACCTGATTATTTTGATTTTTCTATATTTGCTGTCCCAATTTTTTACCATCACATGATATTTTCTCATATTTCATCACTTCCGTTCGAATTACTCTTATGATGCAATAATAATTGAGGCATCAAAGTATCAAACAGTTAATAAAACTGCTGTACATGCAGAAGTGCGTCATTACCAGGAATGAACTAAGTGCGCGAGAATCATATTTTGATTTTCTAGTACATATATAAGTTGGCATACATTTATTACATTCATATAGAGTTGTATTAAAAAGCATACATATAGTTTGATCACCGATTAACAAAATCTGCTAGTATATTTATAAAATAAATTTCAAAGAATACCTTAATAAGAGTTGTTGCTGTACTAGATGATGTTGAAGCAACTGTTGCTGAATAGCTAGCAGTTTATCATCTTGTTTTGATATTGGGATGGAGGTTGCAGCTGTTAAAGGATTAGGCACAATGGTTTGATTGATGGGAGGAGCTCCTAAAGGTGCAGTCATCTAAAATATTATTTGAATTATATATTTGTAATTTAATCTCTCTGATTTCTGAAGAACTTTGAAAAAAAAAAATCTTTAAATGCTATTCAAAGCATCTTTTACTTCTACATCCATTAAAACTATGGTCTTGCATCAAATTTTCGGTGCCCACAGTACCTTGCGACAGTTGCGCCAATAAAGAGCCTACCCCGCGCCAACCCCGCACCCTACAGATTTGGCGGTTTTAAGTGGCGCCAATCTACACTTAAAATTTTGTTCCAAATAATAAAATATATATGAAACAGGTAATACTCAACCACAATTATTTTAACATTTAGTAAACAAACTTTCATCAATTTCCCACAATGCAATCTGGTCCACCTACCTTCTTTTTGGTTTATTCTCCATATCCAAGACATAATTCACGCATGTAATTGTTCCAATCTATAACAGTTTTTATCCGATAAATCAAGTTGCTTTTCACAAAATTTAATTGACGTCAACTCCTCGCACCAGCAGTATATGAATCTCAAAGCTGTACGAAATGGAATTCTGCTTCCCTCAAACCAGTTGTCTTTTCTAAGTCTAAATGATAAACACACTGACTGAAATTGCATTTCCAAAACTTACGTTCACCAAAATAAAGTTTCATGTCATGGGAATTGGGACATTTTCGTTGTTTTGGTAAAATATTTCGCTCCTGAAAAAATAAAATTGCATCTTGTTCTGTTTCTGGCAAATCCCAAATACGCATTTTCGTAGCACCACAAAATGGTGTCAAAACTCAACAAATCTGCAGCTGTTATATTGACGACACTTGAAAACCGCCAAGTCTGTCGCCAAGGTACCTTTAATACGTAAGTACCAAATTTTCTTTTCAAAGCTGACAAACCTTATTTCAACTAAGCTTCAAACAAATAAAAGATTTTTTTTATATATAGGTGCGAAAAAAACAATGTTTTAGTCTTTGAGATTATCTTAAAAAAACTGGATAATTTTATGTAGTGCAATGGTTATTAATTTTCAATTTAATATGTAACAAAAACTAATATTTTTAATGGACACCCAAACTCATATGGTTAATATACAATATTTGCATACCATATGAACTTCTGAATGACTGCTCCCACCCCCTTGTGACCACTAGATTAAATCTGGAAAGCATATTTTATACGATGCCAAGACTTTTTGTTAATCTCAGAGCTTTATCCCAAAGTGGACAAAGTACATTTTTTCACAAATTCTATTATTATTATGCTTTGGCCTTTTTGGTAACAAATTCACCACAAATGCATTAATGCAAGACTGTTAACACAGCCATGATTCATCAATTTATTCAGCACAAAGCAAATTAACACGACTACCAATGAGGGGAAGAGAATGGTGTAAAAAAATGACTAAAACCTATCTAGCAACTCACAGTAGCATTATCTCGAAAATAACTGTGTCCTTGACTGTATTACATGCAAATATCAGGGCCAAAATGCTTGATAATATTAAATACTTGCAAAAATCTTTGATTCACGTAAGATGTTTAGAACCTTGATGTATTCATATAAATTTTCCAGTGTGCATAGTATAAAAATGCTTTTCATGAGAAAAAGATACGTCATAAAATGATTAAATGGTAATTTTGGTTCAGCATGAAAAAAAAAAAAAAGGAGAACCCAAGTAATTAAAGGTTTTTCCATTATCAGACAGTGCAATCTATTACAGTCAGGTATAGGTGAGAAGGTAAACATGTGGTTTAAAAATAAAAATCAACAAATTGCTTACTTTTTAGTTACTCGTAAATTTTGTACCTTTTAAAAGCAACATATTATTTTATAGTGAATAAAATGGTTAATAAGTAATGCAGTTTAGGAAGGGTCTGCTGTATATAAAACTAAGATTATTTAAAAGACTTACTCTGATTGGTGGATGATTTTCACCAGGAATAAATGGTATAACACCCCAAGCATCAATCAAATCACCTAAATTAAAGAAATGATGTCAGTATTTCAATCAAAGAAAAAGAATTAATGAGAAAAATTCTAAAGAATGATCACCATTTCCTCTTGTTCGTACAAACATACTGAAAATAGTTCTAATTAGAAATATTCCTTTTCTACAAAGTTATTTTGAAATATATTTCAGAATAACTCATGGAATAAAAATTTAAAAAGTTATAATGAGCCCTTCACATGAATATAGTTTAACTAAATCATACAGTTAGAATAGCATTTTGTTATATTTTTAACTTAAACACTTTGACAATAACAATATTAATATACTTACCAAGTTTTAAAAATTTTTCATCACAATTTCTTCTGACCATTAAATCAGTGGTAAAATAACCAAGACTGTACCACTCTAACATTTCTTGAGGTGCAAATGGACCTTGGATAAATAATATACCAATTAAAACATAATCAAAAGATATCAATAATTTTCAAATTTTAAACAATTTGATAAATTTTCAAACTTAAAAGTGTCCATTTCTTTAGATTCTATTAGAAATGTTCACAGAAATAATATTTTCCAAATATCACATAAACAGTTAAAAAAAAAAAAATTTTTTAATGCAATCAAATGATAAATATTAAATTACCAAAGAATTCCCAAGTTCCTTAGGTTTAAGAAAATTGTTATAAATAACTTTTAATTGCTGTGATATAGACAATAAACATAATAATTTGATTTGACAACATTAAAATTGTTTTTATTGAAAACAAAAATAAAATATATATATATATATATATATATATATATATATATTTACAAATTTAAACAAGGCTATGAAAATTAAAAGATGGGGTAGAGGAAAACATCGACCAGTTTAAAATAGTATATATAACCCACTTATTTAAGAAAGCTTTGTGAAATAAATTTAAACAAGAACTTTATGAATAAACTTATTACAAAATATATACCTTGAATCTCTCCTTGAGGATCTTGATAAAACCATTTACAATCTTTTTCAAGAAGTGCAGGATGAATAGAATCTGTTTGAGCTTGAACACGTTGTTCTTCAATCTGAAAGATTTGCTTCATTGAAAAACATATGTCAAAAATTCTAACAACTATGTATGAACATTAATTTACCTGAATTGATGAAAAATAACCAATCAAACATTGACAAATATTTAAAAAATAAAGTTTAGTTAACTGAAGTACTTACAAAACAGTATTGAAACTAATTTACTGATATGATAACAGATTTGAATGTTTCCTTTTAACAAGATATTTTGAATTTTTTAAAGTAATGTAAATTCAGTAACAGCCAACATTATTAAATAAGGAAATGCTACAACTAAATGACTATTTTTTTGTAGGATTTATAAATAATTTCTAGAATTTAAAATATAATGCAAAGAAATTAGTAAGAAAATAAAACTTGAAAATATAAATGGAACCAACAATAAATATCACACAAAAAGGGAATTTTATAATAGCCTTGCTATGAATTTAAAAATTAAACAAGTTAATATTCTGATTATTTAATCCAACCTGGATTTCAAATGAAATCAAGATACAAAAATTTCATTTTTATTAAACATATAATTAATTAGTAATATTAATTAAATGCAGGAAATATGATGCAATATTGCTTATTAAAGTGAAAAATCCATTTCAAAATTATTATGTAAAAAAATTCAAATTCACATTTTTATTTATTTTCTTACTTAAACACATGAATCATTTCCTCTCCTTTGAAAAGATTTTTGAAATCTCAGTTTTTTATATAGTCTACAATTTAAAAGAATATTTTTTTCAAAATACTTTTATATAAATATCAGTTACAAAATTATTGGGCATGAATTATTCGGCTGAACATTTTTATCTTAAAAGTAACAATATTCAACATAATTATTAGTATTTAAAAATAGAATTTTGATATAAACTTAGAAAAATAATTTACTAGAATTTTTATACTTTTAAAAAACTTAGAAAATAAATTATGCAATTGCAATGATTAGTAAATAATATCTTTTAATTTTAAATATTGATAATTACATAAAAATACATTTATATTTATTGTAATTATATAATTTATTCTAAAATGGAAATAAGCTTTACATAAAATAGATAAATTATTCTTATTAAAATTACTAACAAAAAATGTATGTTGGAAAACCTCATGATTTACTGCAAAACACATAAATACCATGAACATTTTCCATACAAAATACAAAAGATATGAAAATTTTGCCAACAAGCATATATATATTTCTAGTTTATCATTAAAATTGTTATAAGCTAAAGATTTTAATTTTACTACTTTTTACTACTTTAATTTACTTATTTCTTACTTAAAAATAAACAACAAAAACATCATGAAAAAAAATAAATAATAGTAAAGGTAAAATATTTAATATTTATTAAAATTTTAAACTAATAACTAAGACAAAAGTAAACTAAACTTGCATGATTTGAAAAGTTTCATTTGAAAAATTATATTTTTTTAACTAAATTTAATGATAAAAAGTTACCTTGTTTAGCTCCATAAGTTTTAGAACTTAATGATTTTTCTAGTTTTTTTCATTAGAAACTAACAAAATTGAAAAGACTTCTTCAAAAGAAAAATTTATGAACAAAATTACTGATATCGTATTGAAAAGAAGAACATTCTGAAGAAAAACACGGAGGGCGGGAAAACTAGAAACAAAGGTTTTAAGATCATCCTTGCTATACATCATAAGACAAAGGCTATACATTAAAAGGCAAATGCCAAATAATAACATAGTAATAATTGAATTAAAAAAAACAAACAACTGTATGTTAAATAAAAACCTAAGTAAATCTAAAAAAGATATTTATCTGTAACAAAATAGTAATGGACACTTAATGAAATTTTTTTACATGTAATTCCATAAATACTGTGGAAATTTCAAAGCATCAAGGCACTTAATACTATAAGGTTAATGTTAACATATTGAAATAAACACAAAAAAAAATTCCATGAGTTTTGAACTTAAAAAAAAAAAAAAAAAAAAGTTAGCTACATTAAATGAAATCACTCCAGCAGATAATGAGATAATAGAATTTTATTCTTAATATTCCATTCTTATAAGAATTGTATTCATCTGTAATATTCAATCATAATAGAAACCAGAGAGTAATGGATACCAAGAATAAAGAGCCAGCCGCAAAACATTTGTCATAATTCTAAAGCTGTTAACAAATACCAATATAATTTATTTATTTTAATAAAGAAATTTATGTGTTTTATCTTTAAAAAAATTAATATACAGGAAAAGGAGAAGCTTTTCAATGCCTATTATCAATTCAATAAAATAATTTTAAAAAAAATAAAAAACTAGTAAGAGTTAAATTTGAGAAAAATTTGTTCCTTCAATATTTCCGATGGTCCTCAAAAATAATTTTGAATCAATTGATCTTTTGTTAAAGTTAGACAAAAATTATACATCCATGTGTACTTCACTCTGGCTTTCGCTATAGTATGAGCTATTTAATTTCATTTTATAATAAACATTGGGACATTTGAATGAGAATTTTAATTTACAGTGGAAAATTGAAATTACAATTAAATGTATCAAAAACAAATTTCTTATTACCATTTCTGCATATTTTTTTTTTTAAGACTTCAAACTATGATGCACATAGATTTACCATAAATTATTACTATCACATGTGTGTAACACCATTGACATGCCCCATCTTTACAACACCATTTTGAAAAGAAGGAAGATAAAAAAATTACTTCTTCTGTCCATTGTGCAACCATGTTTTCAGTAGCTTTTTGATGATGAGCAAATGCATCTTCTTCTAATATAACTCCTGAAGCTGCCAATACATTTCCAGAGTTTCTGACATTTTTATTTAAAATAACACTTTCTATTTTTGAAGGTTCAGAAATGTTGGGAGGAATACTGGGATGTACAAGTGAATTTTTTTCATCTGCTTTTTGTTTTTCAACAATAGTACTTTGTTTCATCACATTTTCTGTTGATTTTCCAACAGTACTTTTAGAGTTGAGAGAAATACGTTTAGTAGATTCAGAAATATTTTGTACAAGTTTTTCTTCAATGCTTTTCACTTCATTAGAAAATTTAGAGTTTCTTTTGTTGTTGTTAGACTGCTTGTCATTCGGAGTACTGGACTTTTTTGATGTTTTCTTAGATGTGACTTTTTTAGCCTCCGGGCTATCCTAAAATTAAAAGAAAAATCAATTTCTGAAAGTATTGAAAAGAATTATTATTAATTTTATTTGACTACCTTATTTTTTTTAATTTTCAAAAATACATTTTTTAAAAACTGTATACATAATTGCCAAATCTCTAAAAGCAAAAAAAAAAAAACAGGAGATTTTAAGTAAGAAATCAGGAGGAATTTTCAACATTTAACTTCCCCCTAACCACTTCACAAGAAAAACTAATACATTTCCAAGTGTATTGTTGCCAAACACAGTATCTCTTATATATTATTTTATTAAATATAAAATTTGACTAATATTTTTTAAATGCATAATTTCTTTTATTAATATCTTTTCAAACACAGAATTTATTGACTAGAATAAAAAGAAAAAATTCTTGGTTAAATAAAAATAAACTTGCAGTGAATACATAAAATTCTTGAACATCTTGATGAAAACAGGAATTTTAATCAAAAATTCTTACTTTTTATGTTCATCATTACTAACTTTGGTAGTTAGTTACTAACTTTAGTAAAGTCAGTTTAGTTTATTTATAGTAGTAGTAAAAGGAAATGTCAAATTTTTGTGTATGACAGCTACCTTGCAGACTAACTTAAACAGTTTTATCTTTTACCGAAGTTTCATCAGACAAGTTGGAACAGAACTTGTTCTAGTTTTATTCACTACACTAAAATTCCTTTCACATTCTGCATTGATATGAGGAATGGTCATATTGGCTAACATTACCTTGGATAGCTCTTTGTACTTAAAAATTTCGTTCAGGTTTTTATATACCCTATGGAAACCCATTGCTTATCAGGTCTTTATTCCTTTTAAACTTTTTCCAAGTTTTTTTTTTAACTGTAAAAAACACAACTGAGCTTCTAATCTATTGAATTATCAAATTCAATTTTTCCAAATACCAACACTGGTATAAATGGAAATCTAAAAAAATAAACCTTCCCACCCATAAAAGATGCAACTTTGAAGGTTGAAATGAATAAATTTAATTTCTTAAAAAGTCTTATTATAAGCTAATAACCACAAGTAAACTTTAATTTTTGGGGAGGAGGGAATAAATTAGAAGAACTGGTAAAAGTGTTTTAAGAATAAGATTTTAATTAAGAATATAATTATAAGATAGTATAGAAAGTAAAGATCTGAAGTACTTCTACTTTGACATTGTTACAAAATATTTATCAAAGCAATATATTAGATTTTAATTTATCTTATTAATAAGTTTTTTTTCTTTTAAATAGATTGGATATAAATAATCATAATAATATAAGGGATTTTTTTACTTGTTTAGATATCCCTTCATCAGCATCATCTGAGACATATATTTCATCATTACTTGTATTTGCAGAGACCTTAAAAAAAAAAAAATAGTAGAGAATGAAAAAAGTGTTACAGTATTTATTAAAAAAATAAAGAAAGAAAAATAAAAAGAATTATAAATATATGTATTATAAAAATAATACCTTAGTTTCTAAAAATGCCCCACTGGAATCAAATGTTCCAACAGTATCAGGTTCTGTGACTTCTTCAACACTCCATTCTGGCAACTTACCTAAAATAATTTATACTGTTATCATATTGCCACAATCAAGAATGGAAGTTAATCATCAGAATTAATATATAATCATCCCCAAACATTTGTATAACAATTAATAACAGAAATTATTTTACCATAAATGCAATATTCTATTTCAATACTACTGCATACTGGAGCACCTACTTTCAATTCTAAACAGGTATTTCTTTTCTCTCACTTTCCATAACGCATGAAAATTTTTTTACTAAATTGGATTATATTTTATATATATTTTATGTGTAAAGCTTTTTAACTAACATATATAAAAGAATCTTTTTTTTTTTTCTAAATGCATAACACCTCAGAAACTTAGCAAGTGAAAACTTACTACACCATGTCATTTTTTCAAAATACAAACAATACTTATAAAAACATAAGGCCTTCACAACAAGCATTATAATATTGATTAATATTTTAAAGATAAATTAGAAGGGTATTTGAATGGGAATAAAATAAAAATTAGTCTTTTCAGATAAAAAATAAAAATGCATAGTAAATTGAATATAAACCAAAATAATTTGTAGTAAAACTGCAACTAAAAACAATTTTTAATTACAATTTTTTGTTGTCTTTATAATTTTTTTTATTTATTACTTATTTTCTGTAGTAATCATTTAGCAGTAGAACATAAATATATTTTATTATTATTATTTCAAACAATTATATTTAAAACTATACGCACAAACACACATATATACATAACTTCTGACTACATTTAACTATATATAGTTATAATATATATACATTATTTCAATTTATTTAAAAATATTCCACTTTTTACTTTTTCAAATATAAAATTTAATCATCAATTATAAGAGATTAAAAAGGCTTTTTTTATATATATTCCAGTCAAAAACATTATTAACTTGAAACAAATTGTAGGTACAGATGGAGGTGAAAAACCATTTATTGATAAGTTTAATTAGCTAAAAAGTCGAAAATGATTTGTCTTTAAAATATTGAAGCAAGATAAATACTTACTATTTTGGCATTTGAATATTGTTCAATTAAGTTTATAATGACACAAACATTAATAATATTTATCGTTAGTTCTTAGTTACCCATAGTTTCACCGAAATATCCAAGAAATTATTATTTTTGTAACTTAATATCTAAAAATTTTATTTCAAAACGAATACCTGGATTGTCTTCCTTCCATGAAGATGAATGGTTATTGTGTTTAGATTGAAGACCCACAGTACTTCTAATGTTTCCACTACTGCTGCGACTTAGGGGTGGCCTTTCCGGCATATCTCTTCGATCTCGATCGTTGTTGCCCCGCCATTGTCCTCGACCACCTGAAAACATTGAAAATATAACTTAATCTAACATAGATCAACACTTAAAGGTATCCTTATAAATATATTTTCAAAAAGTAAACAATGCCATTAAATATTTAACATTTTTTTATACACAATATAGTTAAGACTCATAGGAATAAGCAAAGGAACACTGGTTTCCATTTCCAAGAATAACAGTTTTGCCTTTGTTTGTTGTATGGGGAAGGGGGCAATATCATTCACCTTAGCAATTTCAATAAGCTAATATAAACAATAACTAGTACATAATCAACACATTTTTTTATATAATTCTGCTCACATGCTACCAGCAGAAATACAACTTAAACAGCTGAACAGTTACTAACAAAAGGCACCATTAATTTACTAGTGTGTCAAAAAACATATTTCTATTTTTCTCGGACAGCTCTCTTACTCATGGTACATATTTCCTACAATTTTAGAAAATTCCTGCTGTTCGGTTCATAAAAAACAAAGGAAATTTTTTTAACTGTAAATATAATTTCAGTAGGTTTGAATATATTAAGAAATACATAAGATGATTTGGCTATAACAATGCAGAATTTTTAAAAATTATAAAAATTCACAATGAAAGTTTAATTACTGATTATACAGTCAGATGAATAGAAATAAAGGGTGCAAAGGAATCGGAAGAACCAGGTTCTCATGTTTGATTATCTATTCCAGTAATTAATCTACCTATCCATTTATTTACAACAATATCAATAATTCTGATAGTAAAAGTTTTTTTTTTAAATTGTATAGTTTTTAAATATTGTAGAATTTTTTTTAAATTTTATCTTTGATTTAAAGCTGCTTTTGGAAATAATAGAACATATCTTTAATTTCTAGTAAACATCTTTTTTAATAAAATACATCCATCACATAAAGAGATTCAAAAGTAAATACATAATTTTTAATTTGTGTTCATATTTTTATGTAAGAACTTCTATAAAAAATAGTATTAAAATAAAACATTGATAAAATATTTAAGTTTTGATATAACTTATCATTGCAAATACAAATCCTGAATTTTTAGAAGGGTTTCTTGATACAAATTGCATGACTGTAATGGAATATAATTTTTATTTCTACATACATCACTAATATATTTAATAAGAATATGTGTGTGCTGAGCCAACGGCCATACCATGCTGAATATACCGGTTCTCGTTAGATCACCGAAGTCAAGCATCATTGGGCGCGGTCAGTACTTAGGTGGGTGACCACCTGGGAACGCCGCGTGCCGTTGGCAAATTTGGGACCTGAATGGGACCGAGTGTCTGGCGCTCTGTGCCCCAGGGTTTCGGGTTCGAATCCCGGCGGTGCCATGGATGTTTGTAGTGGTTCAGAATCCACTTTAAGCCGTAGGTCCCGGTCTCCTATGACTGTAAGAGGGTCACGGAGCCAAAGTCAGGCTTCTACCTATGGGTGCTCCATCACAACAGAAGCTGCTTCCTTCCCCTTCAATCATGAGTATATACATGGGCTCGTGGGCTTGGCCAGCCAAGTGGGATAAGAAACAACAAACAACAACAACAACATAAGAATATGTTAGCATAGTTTGTTCTTAATTTCTGGTTGCAATATTTAATAATTCATATTAGTTAAGTTAACTTAGATGCAATTTTTGCAATAATGTTATGTGGCTAAGTACCAACAGACATCATTGTTTCTTTTAGAAATTATCATCATAAACAGTTAAAATAAAAAATAAAACATTAAGGTAAAATGATATATTTCTACCAATTAGTTTATTACCTATTTTATCAGCTGAGTGATAACTAGATGTTCTCCAATCATTTTCATCATCTTTTTCCAACTTCCTCCAATAATCATTTGGTCCGCGTGTGTCTTGTTTTAAACCGTTGTCATCAATCCCACCTCGCCCTTTAATAGAACATGTAATTATAACTTAAAAAAAAAATAAATACCTTTAAATAAGGAAACCAGTAGGAACTAGTAGAATAAAAATGTCTAACAGTTGAACTTCTAATACCTGAATAGGTTCGATCATATCTTCGATCCCTAAAACAAATTAAAATAAAATTATAATACTGGCATAAATGATTATTGGAATCAAATGAGAAAATTTAACATCCAGCATTATTAAATTAATAATTATGTATAACTGAGAAAGGCAACCAAAATGAGAGAAGCAGAAAAATAATACAGTGGTTCTCAAACAGTTCTGAGGATAGGCATGGAAGGATTGTAAAAGGCAAGCAACATATTTTGACACAAAATCAAAGTACCCTGAAAGAATTAGAAAAATAAAATGTGGAATGCTCCTTTTATGAGCAGTAGTCTACCATTGATTTCAGAATTGTGAAAAATTGCTCTCTTCATAGTTCAATGTTTTACAATAATATACTTTTAATAGTGTTAAGTTTCTACTTCAACTTCTATAAAATTAAGATATAAAAAAAAGAAATATTGTTAAATAATTTAGATAATCAATTATGATTTGTACATTAAGTTTTTAAAAAATGAGTTATTAGAAGAAATGCCAGCCATGAATTTTAATTGTTCAATATTTTTTAGTTAACTAATATTATATTTTTGGACCACATATTAATTTTTGAGTAATAAAATAATATTTTGGAGATTAATTAGCAGTTATGACAGTTGACATATTGATAAAAAAGTTAAACAAAGAAAATTTCAAAATTCTTTTTTTTTTTTTTTTTTTTAATGGGAGAGCATAAAAAAAATAATAATAACATTGTTAGAAAAAGAGGAGAGGGAATGCAAAGATAAAAACAGCAAAAACAGCAATTTTAAAAACAGCAATTCCCATATGATTTAAAGTCCTATTTAAAAGCTAGGTAATAGTATTATCAACGTTTTTATACAAATAAATGTACCTCTCATCCCAACGGTGGTCTTTCTCATTAGCACTCAAACTCCTTTCAACTGTTTTCGGACGTGAGAAACTATAGCCATCTTCAGCATCATCATGCATTGAATTCCTTGAATAGAAACCTCCACGACCTGAATAATAATTTTTTTTTTGTTGCTTAAAAAAATTTTTTATTTATAGAAAAAATTCATAATAAAAATAACTAAGAAACAAGGAATTTTCTCTATTCCACTCTATTATAATTCAACTAAAAATATTTCACCTTTTAAATAATTAAAAACATTTTTTCAAAAATTTTTATTACATATTATTTAGAAACACATTTATAAGAAAATGATTTTACACTTATTTTTAAGATAACATTTTTCAGAAATGCACATAAACAATTTGCTCTTTGTATAAAAGATACACATATCACAGCCATTTGTTTATATGATTGCAACTTACTAAATCACATTTTATTTTAACTTAAACAAATAACTAAAACTAAACATAAAAAATAAAAAACTTCATAAAAGTTTTTTTTTTTTTTTAAGCTTGATGTAACTCATAGTTGAATGATATTTAAGCCACAATTAACTTGTATATAAAATAAAACAAACTTGCTTCATAATATCTTACTCTAAACCAGAGGTAATTTCTAAAACTGTGAATGAAACAATTATTGCACTTGCAATGCCATAAATATTTTCTTACAATATAAAAAAATAAAATAAATTATACGGAATAAAAACCTTTTAACAGCCCTTTTTATTATTTATGAGAAATGTATGTTGTCCATATGCATAACTACTTTATAAAAATAGAGAAAAATTAATTTATTTAAAAGTTGATGTTAAACAATCCTAAAACATTTCCAATAAGAAAAATAGTTATGTTAATGCCATTATCAATAGAAAAATAGAACACGCAAACAACAAAGATACCTCTGCCTCTTCCTCTATCAACCGACCCCCCACGACCAGAACGATGTGTATAATGTCCAGTACCCGGTTTCGAAGGTTGTCTTGATATTTCGCTATTCACAGATCTACTCCATAAACGCTAGATTAACATAATGTCAATATTTTAAGCACATAACAATAAAATAAATATTATCACAAATAATTTATAATAAACACTTATATGATATCAATAATTTTATTTTGATATCTAGTGAAAAATACAAAATTGGTAAATAAATAAGTTTTAAGGTATGATTTAAATATGTAATGTTCAATTCCTTAAATAAAATCCACTTCTAATTTAAAAGCACAAAATATATCTATACAATTACAAAAACCAACTCAGTGAATATTAACTAATTTTATGCAATATTAGAAGATTTTTTTTAGAATAGTTTAAGAAAATTAAAAATAAAGAAAAAAAAAAACTTTAATATAATTGATAAATAAAACACTGTAACATTAATGCAGTGGTTCTCAAACTTTTTGAAGCCAGAGCACATTTAAAATCTTACAACAGGTGCAATACATACAAATTTTAGAGAATATCTTTTATAAATATGCAATAAAAAATGAAATATACTTTATTCATTCTTGTGTTTATGAGCTTGATTTTCCCCTAGCAATTTCTTCAATGTTCAAGCCTAAATTTGAAAGTCAAAATCTCATTTGTCAATACACAGATGATTTCCTCTATTTTTACGTGTAATAGTGCCGAGGGTAGAAAATCCTTAATTCATATAAATATGATGTTGAAAACTGTGACCAATTGTTAAAATGCTTGATATTGATACAATTTTTTTTTTCATAGAAATCCAAAAAAAGTCTGAAGAGAATATTCGTGTTTAGTCATCAATCCACAACAAGTGAATATAGCTGCCAGTTCTTCCTCTGTTTTTGTAAAACCAAATCCATGAATGTGTTTCTAATTCAATTGTATCGTTCAGTGTTATGATAGAAAATAAGAAGTCAATTTTTCTTTAAGCTTCTCCAATGTTCAACTATTATTGGATGTTATTCATTTATGAAAACGTTACCAATGGAAACACATTTTAAATTACCTTCATTAGCTTTTTTTTTGTCCAAATCTGGAGGTTTCTCTGAAATTGCTTTCATTTTGTCAACGGATGCAAGAATATTTTCTTCTTTTCCCTTGCCTGCTAGTGTTCAAAATATTGAGCTGCTGAAATATATTGGCAAACCTGGTACTATACTTCCTCTACCCTACTAACCCTGCAGTCCAAAATTCACACCAAAAGAAGTTGCAACCCTCTGTGTTGTCAATTTATATTGATACAAAAACTTTATAAATAATCACAATTTCACGATCCTGTTTTAATGAAGTTAAATATCGGAATTACATATCTAAAACTGCCTAATAAATCATATCTAAAATTTCCTATCTGTATTTTTACCATCAAGAACATCCTATAAAAAAGCAAGGAGTTACAATAATACACTCATTTTTTATTTTTGTATAAAGCAAGCGAGGCTTTTAACACAGTCTATATTGCAAGGGACTCCATATACACAAATTCGATGTTAACTGCTAGTTATTTAAAATGTCCTTATTTTTTGAAGATATATTTAATTTAAAAAAAAAAAAAAAAAATCTCTACTTCATTAATAAAACGGGCGAATGTCCAGAAATAGGCCATTCTGATATTGCCTGTTGACTCATCAACTTGAAATTTAAAATTTGAATACTGAAGTTTATTACTGCATAAATTTTTTTTTTTCAATATCAGAATATATTTCTATAATATGTTGTTAATTGCATTTTTAGACAGAAGAATAAATCTTGTTTTCATTGCTGCTTCATTTCCCAGTATTACCATGGTCATTTCTCTGCATGCATGCATGCATGCAAAATAAATTATTCGCCTTAACTATGAGTTTTCCTATTTTTTGCTATCAGTTCTGAGACAGTCATTAGCAAAAACTTTATCAAAAACAGTCATTACACTAAAAAGAATTTGCTGTTTTTGTTTACTGTTCAGACAATCTTTTGAAAAATTTAGATTTATCTTGTAAATTAGAAATTAGTTTTAAAGTGCCTACTCAATTTATTCGAAATAATTATTCATTTACCATTTTACATTCACATACTGTGGCAAAGGATGATCTTTATTTCTGGCCCCAATGAAACTAAAGCTTAAATAAACTTTCATTATATTTTTGAGTAGGCAGCGAGTCCTGCTTTCTTACTTGTACTTAGCTTTTTATTTACAGAATCCGATTCTTCAATATTACTCTTCTTTTTCAAAATCTATCCATTTTATTGTGTATTCATCTGAAATTAAATAATATGCACATATCCACTTCTAACACTTTCAAATTAAATAATATATACACAACAAGAATACCATATTGCTACTAACACCTCATACCAATATATTCTTCAGATGAGTAACTCCACAGATTACTACTTACAGACAGTGGAGTCTCATAGGCTGCAATGGAAATTTTTTTAACATTGAAAATCACATAGATGCTATCCCTCCTATTAGCTAACCATGGACGTCACAGCTCTTAATTTCTCAGAAATCTATTTTGTCACATTATCACTGTTTGGCAACTCTAAGTGAAGAAACAAGTAGAAATGCAACTAAAAGGTTAGTTGTTTGTAATGAAAGCTATCTTTGAATGAAAAAACTAACAAGAAATCTTAATATACTATGGAATATCAAAGGTCACACTTAGAAAAATTCAAAAAAGAAATGCCAGTGTGACCTGGCACATCCTTTGAGAAACTGCATTAATGTAAAAAACTAAAAATTATGTATCTATTTCAATCACTAGGTATTTAATAAAAATATTAAAATCTGCTCAAGCAATTTTTTTTTTTTTTTTTTTTACAAAAATACTGTAATTAAACTTATACAATTAAGAATTAAATTTGCCCATACTTGTTCTTCTTCTTCTGTTATTGGATGCAGTGCTAATGGCATTTGAAATTTATTTCGTACAAGCTGTGGAAATTCTTCCAAACATTTTGGCAGTTTTACATCTTTTGGTATTAAAGATAACATTTCTTCTCGACCATAACGATGTTTCACCGATTTATAACTTGGTATTGGCATCGGTGTTGGCGTAGTAGGAGCAGCAGAAGTACTAGTAGTAGTCAATTCTCGGATCCTGCAAGACAAAAAAAAGTTAATATTTTAAATACTTCACAAAAACTTTTTAATAAAAAGCTATTTATTCTACATTTTAATATTATAAAAAATAATTACAATTTCAAAATGGGATAGTTCAAAGAATTTTTTTTCTTGATATCTTAAAATCAATTTGATACTTTAATCAGAAGCATTAGCATGAATGGTATATAGAAAGAAGTAAACAGAATATTAATATTTTTGTTACCTTATATTTTATGAAAAATATGAAAAAACAGCACATAAAATCCAGTATTATATGGCTTCAAAAATAAGTCATCATCAATTCATGTCTGTTCAAGGCAACATTTTGCTTTCTTCAGTTCTAGCATGGATTATTCTCAACCTATAAGATTCATTTTGATTTTCTGACATCTCCACATTTTCTATACATCTAGATGCTGTTCTTCATGTAGAGTCCATTATGGCCTGATTGAATAGTTTTCTTTTCTTAAGTGACAATGCAAATTTAACAATAAAAATCAATGTGAAGTTCAATGAACCCTGGAGCCCTATGGCTATCAAATTTGAACATTCAAAGAAGTGGATAATTGTGGTGAGATGGGTTCAAAAATTCAAACAGCACAACAGTATAAAAATAAAATGAGCCAATTTATTAATAAATATTGATTCAATTTCAAAATTGTTTGTTTGGTTGATTTAGTCTTTATATTAAAAGTATACCTGCCAGTTTTGGAGAAATATAGATATAAATTGAGGCTGTGCATAGACAGAACACACATAAACTTTGATAAATATACATACAAAGAGTCAAGAATTATCTTATTAACAGACATGAATGGCTTTTATACAATTAAAAAAAAAATTGGCATTCCTTACATGGAAATACTTTCCTTGCATATAGAAATTGTGAAGTTTATTAACATTAAAAAAATTTGGTAAAATTATAAACTAAAGAAAATGTAACTTCCAAGACATCCAAATTACACCAAAGGAACAACTTGTTTTGATGAATTCCAACCAAAATAAATACCAGTTAAATTAAAAATGTAAAGTCTCAAACAACAGATTATGAGATATTATGTCAAAAGACATTAATAATATTGAATGCAAACTTAAAAATAAACTTAACTTAACCAATTTCTTGACATAAAAAAGAACTTGATTAGAGGTTCAAATATGAAATAACGCTTTTTCTAACAATTGTGCCTACTGACATCAATACTGCAAAATAGCAAACAGTTATGATTCTTTTGTTCTCACCATACCACAGGAACACCAAATTTGAAAGATTCTTCACCCTTGAAATAATTTCAATCTCTCTTCAACAAATACAATACACCTTATGTGGCATCCAAAACTTTTGTTAGTTATGAAATTTTACCCAAAGTAGACAGTAGTTCTCACATATTCCATTATGTTTTTTTGAACACATTCACCACAAATACTGTAAAAATTATCAAAACCATTACCACAACTATGACTTCTCATAAACCAGTTTAGCAACACTAGCGCCATCTGGAAAATATCTACATCCTTGATTAAGTATTAAGAGTAACATTATGTGCTTGCAGTAATCTTGATTAACAAGATTTTTAAAACATGAAAAAAAAAAAAAAAATTTAAAAACATGAAACCTTCTTGGTTTTTAAAATTTTTAATGTATAGGATACAAATATTTTTTTTACAAGAAAACAGTCTATGAGGTAGTCATTTTTAAAGTTCAACATATAAAAAATACATAAAAGAATTTAAATTACGAAAAAAAAATCATTGTCTGCATAAATTTTCATTCTTTATTTTTTTGTGGATCCATTCAGTAACATAAAATTATTGGTATTAAATAAAGAAACCAATAATTAATTATTGGTATTAAAAGTTTTTCCTAATCTTGGTTTATATGTTTTTGCCACTATATCTGCGAATCCAACCTCTACAGTTTCAAATAAAAGCAATCTTCATGGATGAGGGACGAGGGTACAACTTACAATGTAACTCCCCCATATTGCTGCCAGATGGGAGAGGGGTGCTGTTATTCGCAGAAGGATAATGATACTATGATACTACTAATAAATACTAAGTATAAGATAAAAGATAATAAATACTAAGATAATGATAATAAATACTAAGTGAGAAGAATCGACTTGATACAGAATTTTTATGACTTGCTGATTACTATTAAGTTTAAAAATGAGACAATTTAACAAGTTCTTCTACACATTTTAAAACAAAATGCACCAAAACTTAGCTTTCCATTTACAAGAAAAGCAACTATATTTGAATCTGCAGTTAAATTAATAGATCATACCTAGATGCAGATATGATTAATAAAATTATCCTCAAACATTTAACATTCAAATTAACATAATAAACAATTTAATCTATTCAAACAATTAAATAATAATTTGAAAAAATTATACTACTATTATGCTATGCACAAATATGTGAATATAAATAAAATATAAGAAAATTGAACAAATATTATGTAAAATTTGATCTAAAGTATATATGATCAAATATGATAAATAACACTTACCATTTAGGTCCAAAATTCAATGCAGTTTCACCCATTTTAAGCTGATAAAGACAGAAAACATAACAATTAAAATTAAGAAACGCTCATAACTACATACATATATAAGAACTATTAAATTAAGAAATAATTATGGATATATCTTAGTACACAAAATGTTTTAACCTATTGATTTATAGTAAAAATAATATAACTGATTATGAAACTTCTACAGAGAATACTAAACTAGCATAACACTAACTAAATAAAAATGAGAATATTAAACAGCAAGGATAAATACATATATTTTACTTTGTTTCAATAATCATAAGCCTATTAATGAAAAATTTGAAATGCATAAAAATTGAAAACTTATGACAATACAACATAATATAAAAAATTTCCAATTAAGATGATTTTTATTTATTTTTTTCCTTTGTAAAAATTAAATATGTAATTTTAATCTATATTAAAAAAACTCTAGAAAAGCCTTCTACTTAAATAATAATTATACAATTTTTATAAATAAAAATAAATTCTTTGTAGCTGAATTTTTCATTTTAAGCCATGCATCATTGTTTTTATTATTTGTCAACTATTAATTCACAACCAAAAATGTGGAAGCAAAAATTGCTAGTATGTAAAATAATGCATTTTAAAATTAGATCTAATGAATTTTTCTTAATGAAAAGTTCATTGCATATTCTACAAGCCTTATTGCTGCATTTATAACTTTATTATTTATATTATTGCACCTTGTTTCTTACATATTCATAATAAACTGACATGTTACCACAATTAAATAACAAAAAAAAATTTTCTCTAGTATAGTTTTCAAATATATTATATTTTACATATAATTTCAAAAATATCAAAGAATAAAACAATATAAAACTATTCACAATACAACAATTTCAATGTAAAACTTTTAGCATAATTACATAAATTTAAAATATTTTCTTCTCTACTATAGTAAATGCTATATAAACCGATGAGATAAGTATATTGAAAAGATATTTAATACGATTCGCAATTTAAAATGTCAATATGAATTTTAAAAATAAAGCTAAATTTTTAATTACAGTGGAAATTTTACCACGTCTTTGTAATTTGCCTTAACTATAAAATCGATGTACGACAATACATATTTAATTAATAATTTAAAATTATTTCCTTTTTAAAATATATTTTCGCGATATTCTTTTGTTGACATTCTGAAAGGTAAATAATTTCAGAATAAAAATCATCGGGAGATTCAAAGCAAATGATCCATTTAATTTAAATTTAATAAATAATGATAAAATGTTAACATATAGTTTCAAGTGCTAAAAACTATTAATGTGTTGTGTTCATCACACACATGGCATGTAATATCTCTTCTATATGTTGTCTAATTTTCCAGTGAAACGCGAATCCCGCTAATTTACTAACAAAAGATATTATTTCTAAGCTAGAAAGCAACATGTCGAAATACTTTGGAATAAAATCAATCATTTGTACTGTATTTTTCAAAAAATTATTGCGTATTTTAATATTTTTTTTTATATTCAAATTGCATAGACTAACCTTGTAGCTGATTTCAAGAAATGTAAATAAACTTGTTTTCTGAGATACACCTGACCAGAGTGACTTATTTTGATGAAAACAAAATGAGTCGGGTGGTATGGATTAAATATATTATGTGTATAATTACAATTATAATCGTCCCTCAAGAGAAATGAGAAAAATGATTGCAGTTTTCAGACACGACGACAATAAGAACCAAAATGGCAGCAATGAGTGATCACGTGATGCTCTATAAAAATACTATAAAAAATAAATGTCAGTCCTTAAATTCTGCAACAATTTATTTCTCCCTAAACCAAGCTCTCAAAACTGTAATTTACAAAAACAATAAAAGCTCATTTCATTTTTTATTGTGGAATTTTTTTAAATGGATTTTTGATTTCAAAATCCATTTAAAAGAATTAATCCAAGTTATATTTCTTTTGAATAATTATTTTTTTAAACATCATGGTATAAGTGAGTTTTATTAATAAATAAAATAGACTACAAAAGAATACTCAAAATCTGGTATTAAAAAAATTAAGGGAGTTAAAGCTTACTTCAAAAAGGATCTAAAATTTTTAAAAATTCGTAGTTTTCCGTAAAATTTAAAGTTCTTGTCCATATAGACCCAACTCATGTTCGTGATGGCTACCCCAGTGCACAATAATGATGTTTATGCCTAACATTATCTTAAAATATAAGAAGTAATTTTGATAATGTTTCGCATAAACTCAAGCTTAAAGTTCAAAATCTCTGTTGTTTCTCTCATATGATTTGATGTTAGAAATACATTACTCTGGAAGTACTCCTAGTTAAGATTTACGTATGTTTTTTTAGTCTTTCATGGTAGGAAACTTCGAATCATTTTCAGCAGTACACAAAAAAAAAAAGCACTATTGCGTTGAAAAAAACAATTATACAAACAATATTTTAACAAACCAAAAAAAAAAAAAAAAAAAAAAAAAAAAAGGATTGTAATTTCGAGGAAGAGTTGAATTCGCGATCGCGATCAACAAATCACAAGGACAATATATTAAATACAGTGGAATGGATTTCAGATTTCAATGTTTCTCTCACGACAACTTTATGTTGCTTACTCAAGGGTGGATTCACCCATGAATTTATTTATTATTTCAGGTGGAAGTGAAATTAAAATGTTTCTTATAATCAGGCTTTGAATTAAATTAATAATATTATGAATTTGAAAAATATTTTATTTTATAATTTGTATATTGTTCAAATATTTTTAAATACCTATAAATAAAATTATTTCAATTTTACACTTCATTTTCCTGTGTGATTTGGGTGTCACACAGGATTGAAGTGTACCTGTCACTGTCAGTTTTTCCTGTGTGACAGCTACACTTCATTTTCCTGTGTGTATTCCTACGAAAGATAGAAAAATTACCACCTGGCCAATTTGTGTAAACAGTAAGTAAATAAATAAACAATAGCTATCAAGTGACAGAAATGTTCAATATAAGTGGAGTTCAAGCAAAATGCTTTAAGTTCCATATAACTCAAGTTCATATGTGGTTAAAAATTAAGCAAGCGGGAGTGCGAGAGTTGAATTTAGCGCAACTCTAGGTGATCATCCTTTCCCCACGAACGTACTGAATTTATCAGGTGTTAAAATCAACCACTAATATCATATTCTTCCTTTCCGAATACGGCAACGTCTAGGTTGACGGGAGTACCTTGGGCCGCAGAGCCTTAAACTCTTATCTGCAGATAGGAAAACATAGAGTGTGAATAAAATGGCAATTTAAAAACACACTCCCGCCTACAAGGGGCGAGGTTAAAACTTTTGGTGAGGAATGAAGGAGGGAGGAGCTAATGGTCTTGAGCTGCATGGCGAAAATAGTCTACTCCGCTGAATGGCTAAAAACACCTTCATTTTTTGGGCCTGGCTGCTACAGCTTTGTAATTGATCAAATAGAGAATCTATTCCACCTAACAGTTGGAATAGAGCGGAAAATTCCTCTATAATAAAAAAAAATCTTATCCAAGGAACTTAAATCCTCGTTAGAAGGGATATTTCCCTGGGGAATCGTAGGCTGGTTTTGCAGGGTAAACGCTGTTGATTTTTGAGCACATCATTGAAAGTGATGGGTTCAAGTTGAATCTTATCGGAAGTGAAGCAGCGCCAGTTAGTTGTTTGCGTGGGGCCGTAGGGAACATGGTGCAGCCTCTCCATGAGGCAAGGTGGCCTTGCTTTCCACTGTTGATGCATGTGGGGATTCGATCAAGCCGGTGACATGGTATTTTTTGATGTAGTGGGGCCACCGTACTTGGCTTTCATCCGCAATTACTGCTCCCATGATGGAATTTGTTGCAATTAAAGCACTGGGTTGCCTCAGACTTCTTATGGAAAATTTCTACTCTTATCTTGAGGTAAAGTAGACGATTTAGCTAAAAAAATTTGAAATTTTCTTTAACTCTAGGTAATGTGAGTTGGAATGGCGGCTTTAACTCTTGACTAGAACTGTTTAACATTGATATTAGGAAAGTCCTTTTTGAGCTCATTTTCAACTTCCTGGGAAAAGGTGTCAGCTGGCAACCTTTTAAGAACAGCCTTGATTGGTTCAGTGACGGGAGTAGTTTTGAAGAAATGCCCTTCTTTTGCATGAGAAATTAAATAAGGTCTTGATAGGCCTGATTATCAAGAGCAGTGCATTTTATAGGTTTAGCTGATAGCTTGAGGATTAGTCGACTACTGAATTCGGAGCCGATGAGGTTTGTGAGGAGTTCAACATCATGTTCTTCTGTGCTAACCCTGACGGGTGGCAATCTGTTTTGAGTAATTAGAGGATCACCTGTCTGCGTGCCTGCTGCTTCTTTTAGTTGGGTGGAAGAATTGGTGACAGGTACTACAGGTGGCAGGGTTGAGGTTTTCTATTTTTTGGCTGTATGCGTTTTTGAGGGAAAATTGTATTCCTCCTGAGCATTTTCATCGCCGAAGGGGAAGTTATTTCTTCTTCTTCCTCAACTTCTTTGGTGGGAATATTTTCTTCTAACTGTTTTTCAACAGCAGCTGTGTAAGAAGCAATTTGTTCTATTACCCAGTTGGAGCCATTGAAATGCTTCTTGCATCCGAAATGACTGTTACCTAATCGTTTTAGGAAGGATAGATTATTTTGAACTGTAAATTTTTATCAATCAGCCGTTGTTCGTATTCCTTCAAATTCTTAGGGAGAGTAACTATCTTATTTACACAATATTCAGGAATTGACTCATGAACCTTAAATTCTATATCCTTTCAGAATAGTTCAATGAAACGATAGCTAAAAGTAGCATTACTCCCAACGCCATCTAGAACCGAGACTGTAGAGCATTGTTAAATCCATCCTTTTCTTTGCGAAGAGTTGAGTGTAATTAGTAATAAAAAAGGTCAAAGGTTGTTTGAATTGAGAGTACCTAAAAATCCTTTACCTCTGATTCATAATTTCTATAAAACAAAACACATAACATGATAGTTCATAAACATAAAATAATTGGTAGCAGAATAATCGAGAGAAGAACTTGAGAGATAGATCCCTTTGCCGTTGATAATGTGAAAGTTCAATCGGAGAAGGAGGGGAGGGGTGGTAAATGTAGCACTAGCCATATAGCCATAAAGCACAGGGACAGCGTAGCATTGCTAAAATAATTCGCTAATGTTTTCCTTTCGTCAACAGGAGTTGACTGCAATCCTTGTTACCACAGTTAAATTAATAATTATGTTAATATTGGCACAAGCGTATTAACACATTGCAAAGAATTAGTGGTCACTTCAAAGTTAACGAAAGGGAAAATTAACGATTAATGTTAGCGGTATTACACTACCTTATTATTATAGAACGTTAGAAATAGCTTTAATTTAGGCTCCTGTTGAATTGAACTCTACAGTATGGAAGAGGTTGGTATTAATGAATGATTTTGACGTTTTGCAATTCTAAGTATTATATTTCGACAACCATGGCATACCGATAATACTGACTAGTCATAACAGTTCCCCACAAAAGAAAAGGAGAGCCAAATTCAGCCCCGGAAACATGCAATGCATTCATTCTCGATGGATTGCTCATAAATAAAGGGGCATGAAACGTACAACTTTTTATCCTCTCCACATCCAAAGGCATCAACAAACAATACAATAGGCAGACTGTGAGATGCACAGAACTAATAATAATATATTTTCACTAGAAGATTATCTTATTTTTAATTTAAAAAAGAAATAATAAATTTCAAAAATATCCCTTGCATGATATTTAAGCCAAAATAAGTTTTTAAATTTACTTTCAACTAATTCCACTTTTTCAATTCCTTCTATTAGCTGACACTCTCCCTATATATATCTTGTTCAAATTTTCAATCGTTCACAAAATACTTTTTATTCATCCATTCAGGTTCAAATACATTTTTTTGAACTTGTACTAGATGACACTTGATGTTAATACAGTTTTTTTTCAAATATTAATTCATTAATTAAATTTATTTAATTAATTAATTAATTATATTTTTTTAGATTTAATTTGCATATATTTACCAATAGATGACGCCAGATAAAAAAAAAAATTAATGACAATTATTTATAAAGGACTTTCTGCAAAATAGTGAAAAAAAGTAGGAATTGACTTAAACCTTTTTTTTTTACATTACTTGTTTTATATATACATATGAAATAACAATTCAAATATATATTTCTGCAAGATATCAATTACAATCTTCATTCCAACAAAATATCTGGTAAATTCAATGTTTTTGAGTGAAAAAGGTTGATATTACGGCATTATCCAGAATTACTTGAAATTTAACTGCAGTTAAATTCAACTCTTGCACTCATAAAATGAGTTACATTTTTAGCATAAGCTTAGTTTATACGAAATCTAAAGTATTTTTCAACTCCACTTATATTGAAATTTCTATCGCTTGATAATTAGTAATTATTTATTTATTGTTCGGGGTTTTTTTGTATTTTTTAATTGCTTTTGCATGATGAAATTTTAGGTAATATTACAATTAATATCACGCAAATGACCATTAATCGTGTAAAGATATTATATGTATTATATAACATTATCTCAATCTATAAGATATTCTTTCTTTTCATAGTTCTAACTCATCAATATAATTTAATTTTTTTTTTAACAAACTTTTCGATGCAATATATATTAATACAGTTATGTGTCATCGTTGTTTGTTATACATTGAAAATTACCCCATTTTTTCTTCTAATAGCGAGTTTGTTTTTTTTAGATGGGTCAATAAATTAAAAATGTCAAACCTACTCTTATATCAAACACGCAATATCCATCTCTTCTTATTGAATAAAGGCCTGAATATATTTCATGTTCTGACCGTTCATCGAAACACAAAAAGTTTTGCAATTCACAATTTCTCTTTAGAATTCGTAATATGCTGATAATTTTTTTTTTCCGCGATTTGTCAAATTACCATCCTGTGGCAGTGTTTCCTTCTTAAAAAATAATAATAAAAAATTTACAAAAATTTAAGTATCCTTTCGCTCTAAAGCCGCTTCCAACGAGAGTATGAGAACTAGAGAGTCAATTATAACTGAATTGTCGCAGTGGGGACAGAACCTTCGAAGTGAGTCATCTGTCTCCCCCACTCCGACCACAGTCGTTTCTTTTGGCACATCAAAGAGATTCTCAAGAACAAAGTTGGAAGTCGTAATCCCAAAAGGAGACGTTTAAATCGATATACTTGGATAGGGTATTTTGTTAAATTGTTAGGATTTTTCAAGTGAATATAAATCTTTGAGCATCTCTTATCTTTTTCGGACTTTATCTACAGAAAAGTCTTTTCTGTATCAGAAAGTATTACAATTTTATTAAGACGAAAGAACATATTTTGATTTAAATTCGTCCCTATCATTTACAGACAGCTGATCTACATCGCTGGAACTAGCATCAAACACAATGCGACATTTGTATGCATACTTTCCTTTCTAAATAAAAGCCTGTTGGGCAAATAGAAAACTAGCTTATCAACTAGGCTCAGTTGGATTTGCATCTTTCTCAATAATTTGCTTATCTAAATATTTCTGCAAAATTTATGTATTGTGTAACCAACTTTTTGATGTATTGAAATTTTTCAAAAGTTGACTAAATCTTCTGTTAGCAACGTCAAAGCTATAATTTAATTCCTTCCAGGCGCTTTTCCAAGGAAGCCGAAGTTCATAGCTATCATCTTTGGAACAAACAATACTTTTAAATATTTAAAATGCATTGTTTTCTCAATGTGTTTAGGTTCATATTTTATCCCGATTGATTACAGTTCCTAGAATTTTTTTAAATAAACCTCATTCTGATCTATGACTAAATTTCTTGAAAACTACTTTTATTTCCTATATCCTGCAATGTTCCGCCACAATTCAACCCAAAACAGAATTTTGCAAAAATAGATCGTTATCTTTAAACCTTATTTTCGCTGCTTGTAATAATTCACAAAATACGTCTCCTCCTGGGGGTATTGTTACCCGCTTCTGCAGCTTATCTTCAAGCTACAGGCATCCACTGGGTAGTGCTAAGTGAATAACGTCGGTGCAGCGCTTGCCTTAAGGCATCAAAGACAACTGTCTAAGTGTTTCCCAGCTGCATTAGAAAAAAAATGCTTCTCCTCCCTAAAGAGAAGGGGCCTGGTGGCCAAGTGGCTAGCGCTCTGGCGCTAGGTAGGGAGTGGTTTCAGGTTCGAGTCACGGCGGTGCCATGGATGTTTGTAGTGGTTCGGAACCCACTTTAAACTGTAGGTCCCGGTCTGTTTAGCCTAACATGTGCACAAGATGACCGTAGAGCGTCAAACCAAACCTCCTAAAAGAGCGGCCTGATGGCCAATTGGCTAGCGCTCTGACCTTTGATACCCCAGGTTTCAGATTCGAATCCGGACATGGATGTTTGTAGAGTGATTCGGAATCTACGTTAAACTTTAGATCCCGGTCTGTTAGCGCTCGTACGCACAGGATGACTGTAGGATGACAAACCAAACCAAACCTCCTAAAAGAATGTGCACTCGTTGAGGCTTGAAAAAAGTTAGGATTAGCATATGTTAAATTTTTTTGAAGGATTCAACTCAGATACATCAATACATTTTGAATGAGTCCCATCTATTATTTTTGGCACGAAAAATATATTTAAAGATTGCTGGATTTCCCCACTTTTATTAGAAATATACATATTTGTTTATTTTATATTCAGAGCTGCTCTATTTAACTCTGTAATTACCGAACTAACCAAATGTTTTCTTAAACGGTTTCTTTCGTAGCACGATACCTCACTGCCAGAATTGCGAATCGTATTTAAGAAGAAGTCTTTACCATCTGCCCCTCTGACATGAATAATGGCCGTTGAAAGTAAAACTATAAGAAATTTTCTATTCCGTGTAAAAGCAACTATTATTAGAAAGTATCAAGGATGTATCACTACCCGGCTCGTTAAAACTATTGGCTGAGACCAGGTGCTGACATAGCAGGGTTGGTTTTGTTTGGTTGTCGCTCTACGGTCATCTTGTACACACCAGGGCTAAACATACTGGGACCTACAGTTTAAATTGAATTTCGTACCACTCAAAACATCCATGCCACCGCCAGGATTCGAACCTGAAGTTTGTGGTACCAAGGTCAGAGAGCCAGCCAATTGACCATCAGGCTGCTGACATAGCATAGGAAGCGAAGTTATGACTAGAATTTTCTCTAACGGCATTTTTATTATTATTGCTTCCGTCTTCGGAAGGGCCTGATGGTCGAGTGGCTAGCGCTCTGGTGATCGGTACCACAGGTTTCGGGTTCATGTCCAGGTAGTGCCATGTATGTTTGTAGTGGGTTCGAATTCCCTTTAAACCGTAGGTCCCTGTCTAATATGACCATAGAGCGTTGTGGGGGTATTGTAACTCAGCGTCCGTAGCTTGTCTTCAAGTTACACACCCATTTCTGGGCAGTGCTAAGTGAGTAAAGGTTGTGCGGCGCTTGCCTTAAGGCCTCAGAGGCAACTGTCTAAGTGTTTTCCAGCTGCATCAGAAGAAAAAAAAACTTTCGTCTTCGATGAAATCGGCGCGGCGAAAAACTGTATGATAGTTACGTGATTACGATTTACATTTGTAATTTAACTGTAATTTACACGCATTATTTAATCCTCGTTATTTTTGATATTTATAGATTAAATGATTTTTTTTTTTGGCAATATGTACATACAAATTTATTTCAATATCCGTGATCTTAACAGATTAAAGTGTTTTCATCTTGTTCGAAAAATATTTTATTGAATTTAATGGTGATATTTTCAACTGCAAAGGAATATGTGAATATCTTATTCGTTAGCTTTTTCTTTAATTTTTTTGTTGGCAAACAATTATGTTTGAAGTGCAAACCCAAATCATTAGACGGAAGATTTGAGCATGCTTTGAGAAATAATTATAGAATCAGGTTTTTTCCTCAATTTTATCAGTGCTATTCAACAAAATCTGAGACTTCTTTCTTTTTAAATTTAGTCATTATTAGTATCTTGTAGATTTGGAATAAAAGTGGGGCCATTTTTTATCAGCATTTTCATCACGATGGTCCCTCCAACAATCTTATCTTCATTAAAAATTTGTTTTGAAGCCTCTAGAAAGTAAACCAGCTGGGCTTTTATGACCAGATACATTACCCTAATTAGGAATATAACTTCTTATTCCTTCAACTCTCTTTATTAAATATATAAAACCATTGTTATCTTTAATGACCCAGGTAAGAACTGTTGGGGGAATCAATCCAATATTTACTTTGCCTTTCGTAGCCCAAAAGATTCAAGGCACAGTTTTCGCTAATCTGGCATCACAAATAATAACTGCGTGTTTTTATGGAAAACAATGCTGTTCAAAATAGCTTTACAAAACTCAGATTGATGGCCTGGTTTTAAACATGTATAGCAACATCTTTTTTCTTTCAATACATTTCTTTTATCAGCTAAAGTAAATTTTGAGCCTTGAACTGGCTTCCTCTGCCATTTTGAGCCTTGAAGTTGCCCTTGCTTCTTCCATCAAAATATGCATTTCTAAATCTTGTGATTGAAGTTATCAAAGCAGAGACAGTAAGGGGCCATTTCAACACACTGGTATGAAATTGCTTGCATTTTATAACTTTGATGAATGATTAGAATAGAATAGAATGATTTTTTTTATAATCTGAATCCTGATACTGCTGAATAATTACCTACTTCGCATTTAAAAAAAATTATTAAGTTATCTAACCATGTTTTAGAATATTTTTTATTGTAAATATTGAGTTTAGTTGTCAGGCTTTTAAAAAAAATTTTCACTAAAATCTTTATACAACCAATGAATATAACACAGATGAATACTTGTTCTTAATAACACTTAGTGTTTCAAGAGCTCTCAAATAAGCTAAATTATCATAAAATGAAATATAAGAAAATGATAAATTTAGACTGTACCGAGATAATGTAATAATTCTCTCTGATACATACTTCAACTAATATATCTTCAGTTAAAAATCTTGCTTTTAAGGATTCAGTCACCTTTTTAATAGTTTCTTTTTAACAAGGAGAAAGCTCTCAATTATTTCTCGGGCTCTCGAACCTAGGACAGCAGCTTTATTAAATACTAATATTCATCTTCGTCTTCGATATTATCACTAAGAATTTTTTTGAAATGTAGCTCAAAAATGGCAGTCAAAATGTAGCTCAAAACTCTTTAAAATCGTCTGCAAATTGTTTGAGTTCAATTTAAACTCTTTAAATTTCGATTATAAATGCCGTCAATGTTTTCATTTCTTAATATTATAGGTGCACTTTCTAGAAATTTTTAACCATTGCTCACGAAAATCCTTTCAAGGCACAAACTATATTTCAATTGAATGGAAAAAATACAAGTGCTTACATCTAAATGTCACTTATCATTTCAAATATTTACTGATCATAAATTTCTTGTTACGTTTCCATACCGATGATTTAAGATCATCATACGATACATTTCTATTTATCATGACTTTTCTTTCCTACTGCCTTCACATCTTAGTAGAGTCAGGCACTGACATCTTTATTCAACAATGATGAATATTTTCATAATATCTTTCAGTACTTTATAAGTCCGCAACAATGTCGGCTTGATCGTCATCTAATAGAATATCATAATTTTTTTATTAAATTCATTGAGTTAAAGTTTCTTTTTCTTTTCCAACATGGACAATGAAACTTCTATGCATTCATTCTTATCAGCTTTAATTAATGCTTGAAACTGATTGAGTGAAAACAGCTCGAGTAGCGTTTTCTTTTTCAGCTTGACGAGCTCAGGTCCATAATAAAAATTCAAATTATCACTTCAAAGATTGTCTTGTCACCCAATTAGAAATTTAAATAAAAATTTTTATTTACATCTAAATCTATACCAATGGCCTTGACACTTAGAAGAATGCAATTAAAATCACCATTATTAAAAGTAATCACAAAGGTGAACATTTTCACACTGCATTCTACGAATCTCCATTTTATTTCGATTGAAATTACATTGTTAACTTTTCACGTATTAATGGCATTAATATGTTGTTGCCATTCCAAAAATATTTAACATAAAACTAATTATCATGAAAATATGCTGGTTAAATGTCTATATTAACGAAAAAAATTGTTTTGATATCACCTGTAATATTTTCTGAAGAACATATTCTTCTATATTTTAGTGAGTTTCTTATTTTTAAATAGTATTTTTTTTTTTTTTTAGCTTGAGATTATTATTATTTTTTATAAAATAACATGAGTTAAAAAAAAAAAAAAAAAAAAAAAAAAAAAAAATCTATTTTCTTGACATCTCTTCAACTCTAGTCATGAAGTTTCGTTCTGTGGTTGTCTTGGCAACGTTTACTTCTATACATTTTCTACTTTATCAAAGAATTGAGTATTATTCATTTATAATACCTATAAATTAAAACTATGAAAGAATACAATACAAATTAGATGTAATTGTTGCCTACATTATCTATATAATTTTTATATAAAGATGTATGCTCACAATATTCTTAATTACATCAAATGGATGAAATAATTCAGCTTTTTGATATTGAAACAAAAATTATGTTTGTTATTAAAAATGACTATTATTATTGTTAATATATTTAAAATTATTATTATTTGCTTTTAAAAAATAATTTGATTTATGATGAATTAAAATCTGAAAATGCAGGACATAAAGTTGATTAGTATATGTGAAAATATTATTCAGAAAATGCAAGGTTTGTTCTGTTCTTCAATTTCAAATAATGGTCAATAATTTATTTTTCTTTTTTTTTCTTCTTACTTGAAAATTAAGAATTTAAATTTTCTGTGCTTATACTGTTCTGATGTTATAGATTTGACTACAGTTTTATTGTAAATATAATTATTGTGATTAATTATTATTGTTAATTAATGTTATTATTATAATTATTGTTAAACAAAGATTTTGTTTTCTTTTCTAAAATGCTATTAAATGCTATTTTTGTATACTGAAGAAAATCAGTGTTTGGTTTTTTATTTTGAATTTTTATATATATTTTTGATTCACCAAAATTTTTTATAGTTATGTTAAAATCATCTTATTTTGTTAAAATAATATTTTTATGAATTTTGTTATCTATTTAAACTGAATGTTGTGATTTTACTGTCTTTACAAAAAAAAAAAAAAAAATTATTTAGATAAAATCAAAAATAAAAAAAAATAATAAGTTTACTTCAAGGAAATAATTTAGGTCTTCTTAAGTGAATTTATATGAGAAAATCATAGATATTCTGTTTCTTAATTCTAAAAGATTTTTTAATATTGCAATTGTATGTTCAAAAGTGAATTCTTATGATGAGACAATGTCACTTTATTTCCTCCCATTGATTGGAAAGTGCTTTATAAAAGCTTTAATTTAAAAGTTCATAATCATTTAGAGTAAAAATTATTTTTATTTTTATGTATTTGTTATAATTGTATCTTTTTTTAATTTATTTATTTAATTTGAGTTAGATTAATTAAATGATTTTGCAATTATTATATTTAGTATTAATATATATCATGATAATTTATAATATATTTTTCTCATCAAAATTAATTAAAAACTGAAAGGAATTTTTTTTATCTGTGTTCATGATCTATTATTTAATTTACTGTGTATTTTATATGTATTGTAAAATGGGCATGTTTAGCAATAGTTATAATTGCAAATCCTATATGATTTAATTTAAAATTTATGATATAAGACATCCAAAACTTTATTGTAAATATGAAAAGAATAGGGCACAAGAAATTAAATTCATGTAGCAATTATATATTATTATTAACTTTCCAAATTTAATGTCATCTGTAATAAAATTAAAACTTGATTGGTTTCTTATACAAAATAAATACACTAACTATTTCTACAGGATATAAGATAGATTGTAATTTAATTTTTATTTATGATATATAAGAGTAAAGTGTATAATAGTATAGTATATAATGAATTGTTAGTTACAAATTATTTCCTTTTAATATTACTTTTCTTTTTTTTTTTTTTTTTTTTTAGGTGAACAGTTGCAAAATACTTTTTCAAGAATTAAAGGATGTTCAAAAACAGTCATTAGCCACAGTATTGCCCTTGAGTTTATCTATTGATATTTCTTTACTTTTACCACTTGATGAAGAATATTGGAAAGAAAATGCTTCAAAAAGCAGTGGGCTCGTATGAATTTTTGGTTAAGTAATTGTTGTTGGAAAATACATTTATTTCACATTCTGTTGAAGATTATATTGATGATTTTATTAGCGAAAAAGCTTTCATTTTCACAAATAAAATCCTCTTTACAATGTTTTCAAAAATATTTATATGTTTTGAAAATCAATGGATTGAAATTTAATTATTCTAAAGATGATCATAAAAATCTTCCATTAGAAATGTACATATATCAGTTAATATCTATGTTCTTAAAATATAGAAGAAATACATTTAAATAGCTTTCCTCTTAATTATGAAATTTTATTTGAATCTGATGATAAAATTTTAAAAATAACAATTTTGAGGTACTAAGTAAAGCACTAACTGAATTAAAAAAAAATTACAGAAATTCCGTTTATTAGGGACACAAATGAAAATTAATCAATTCTCTAATGTAATTGATAGTTTGATTGTTTTAAATACTCTTGTGGATATAGATTTATCTTGTAATTTAATTACAGATGATTTTTGTAATTTGATTTCAAAGCTCTTAAAATCATCTCAGCTTCAATCATTAAAATTGAGCAATAATAAAATCACAAGTGTTGGGGTAAAAAATATTGTAAATGCTTTAGATAAAAATATTTCTTTGAGAACTCTACATTTGGATCAAAATTCTATAGGAGATGAAGGTGCAGAAAAATTTTTTGAATTCTTAATTTCAAATACTAGTATGTTGAAAATTGATTTAGCTTTTAATAAAATTTCTTTTAAATGTGAATTTTCTCTTTGCAAGCTTCTCAAAATGAACCACAATTTACAATTTTTGAATTTAACTGGAAATAATTTAGGAAAGGTATTTTTGTAATTCTCTTTTTTAAAACTGCATCTTATTTTATTCTGTGACATATCAATTTATGTAAATTTAATTGATCCTTCTAAACATTTTAATATATTAATAGATTATGTAATCTAAATTTTATTGATTTTATTAAGTCTCTCATAAATTATTAAAATAAATAATTTTAAATATAAATTATATATTTTAAAAAAGACATAGAAGATAAAGGAATGATATATATAGATAAAATATGTGATATGCATAATATATTTTTATTTGATACTATAAATTTTAGATTTATGTGTCATGTCAAAATGTGAAATTTCAATTTAATTAATTTAATTGGTTAACCAATTCATGGCATGAAAAGGAAATTAAATATAAAATTCATAGTAAAAAAAAAAAAATTTGAAACTCAATAATGTTTCACTTAATGATTAAAGCTAAAATAATATTTTACTTTTAAAATAAATAAAAAAATATTAAATTATTTAATGTGTATTATACACTTCTTTTTACATGTTTATCATACCTGCACTTAATCATTATATGAGGGCTATTTTTTTTCAATGCTGTTAAGTGACAAGCTGAGATCTATGAGGTGGATCTGCAATATTGTGCAGCTTCCTCTCTGAAATATCTGTCATTATTTAGACTTCAAAACATCATTTGGAGCTGAGCTGCAGATCCATTAACATCATTTTCTACAGGTAGGAGACAATACCCAATAGAAACTCATTGGAAAATGAACTGCATTTACAGCTGGAATTTTTTAATCCATTTCAATGCATGACTGTATATTGCTGTGATAACCAAACTGCTCCTTGCATGATTTCAACTTGAAATATTTAATTATCTTGTATATAGCTCAGACCTGATTCTGAGTGTTTTACACCTCATTTGAGAGCTGAAGAGAAATAAGTGAGGATAGAGGACAGCATTTCTGCACCAATGATGTGCTTCAAAATGCCTTGAAGATCTCAATACTCTGATGGCAGCTCATTATGAAGAAGGTATTGGAAAAACTTGTCAACAGTTATGACAGATGTCTTAATGTTCACAATGGCTATGTAGAAAATAGCCAGCATTTGACTCTTGATAAGAAAATTATTTTGTTATTCATATCTATATTTAATGCTTCATTGATGGTTAAAAAATAGCCCTTGTATTAGGTAGATCATCTTGTTTATAATATTTTTTGGTTGCAAATATTTTTTGAATGCTTGATTGAAGATTTAGATGAGAGATTAAGGACTGATTTATCTATAGTTTCTCTTTATAAGCTTCTCAAGTATTTTTGAGGATTTAAATTTGTAAACTCAGCATTAAAAGGATTGAAATGCATTTAATTGGAAAAAAAATTTTATATTTAAAATTTTTTTTACAGTACTCAAGTAATGCAATAAAATAAACAGTTTGAAGCAAATGAAAATTTTTGAAATTTAAGCTGAAGAAAATATCATTAGATTAAATTTAAATTCAAGTAATGAAAGATAACTCAAATAAACTCGGATTCTTTAATTGTTATTTATTGTTTTTTAAAAAAAATGATCTATTTTCACATTTTATATCTTAAAAATTGTTTAATGCCATTTTACAAGAAATTAAAAACAATATAGAATATTTATGCAATTTTTTTTTTGTTTGACAGGAAACTGGTGAGAAATTATATGAAGTTATTAAAGGTAACAACACACTTCTATGTCTAAGATTCCAATTTTTGCAGATTTAAAGAAGAAACTGAAGATTTGATTCATCTGCATTTGTCACAAAATCATGAAAGCAGTTGCCAACTGAAAATTAAGTAATTTTCTTTCTTTTATTTTATAGTGATTTACTTTATATTAAACATTTAAATTGTCTTGAAATTAAAAAAAAAATTAGAAAACAGGATTAATTTAAAAGAAACAATCAAATGAGTTAGCAAATTTTTTAGCACCTTAAGTTTTTTTTTCTACAAAATATAAGATGAAATGTATGATTAACAATTATGAACTAATTCAATTAACAACTTAACTATGAATTAGAATGGAATAAAAGTTAAAAAAATAATATTTTACCATGATCATTTTTCTTTTTTACATAGTTTTTCATTCTATTTTTATGCATTTAATCTAAAATAATTCCTTTGATGTTTTCATTAGACTTTAAAAATTAAAATTGAATCAAGATATATTGAAATAATGACTAAAATTTTAAAACTAATGACTGTAAGCTTTAATTTTAAATGATGATAAAATATTGACAAAGTTGAAACAATTTGTTTTCGCCCATATTGGTAAGTTTTTCTGTTATTAAAAAAAAAAAATATATTATTATGCAAAAATAATATTTAATGTTTCTTTTTGCTTAGAGACTGGAAAAATATGTTTATAGATTATGCAATTTATCATTCATAATTATGTTGATAATAGTAGTGATAAATTTGATAACTTAGAGTTAAAAATTACAAATGTTTTTCAATGTGCTCAAAATTTTTCTTTATTTTTCTCTTATATTTTCTTCTTCCCTTTTTTTTTTTTTTTGTGTTTCCTATTGTATTTAATGCATATTTTTATGTAATTAAAGAAATATAAAATCTTGCAATAAAAATTACAACATTTATCATTTTCTGTAATATAATTTTTTATTCTTTACTCATGTGATAGTAAATTTTTTAATATTTTTACTACTTTTTCATGATATTTTTATTTTATTGTAATACTTTTCAAAGCTACTGTTAATAAAATGTTTCAATCAAATTGTTGGTGACATTTCCTTTACATATACCACATATTTATATTGTACGAAAATAGGGTTGTAGATTTCTTTGTGCATAAATTTTTTTCAAAATATATACATAGTATACTCATTATGGTGATAATAGCTACCAAAGAACAAATATGAGTAATGTGTTAGAAATATATGTGTAGTTAGTATTTAATTAAACAATTTCTCAAAATTCTAGTGCTACATATAAGAAATCTATTTCTATCGGATTTCTTGCTAATTACGACATAATTTTTTATAGTTTTTGCCAATTTGGTAATGCTTTCATTGGTAGATAGCATATTGTTTGAGTAGGATGTTATATTTGATTATTAGAGTACAAAAGCATTTTCTATAGCAGTTCAAGATGAAGGAACAACTCAACTTATTATATACCTGCCAATTAATTATAATTAAATAACTGTTCACATGACATTTCATGATGTGCTCATTCATAAACTATTTAAAAAGTACACATTATAATATATGGCTTATAATAATAATTGTTCTATAAATTTTAAAATATAAAATCAAGATTTTTTATTTAGCATTTATAATCAAATAAAAGCATGTTGAGAGATAAAAATTCAAATTTGATATTCCAGATAAAAGGCTGTTAAATAAATAACAATGCTTTCTCATTGATTAAAAAAATTATTTATCATATGTTCTTCCTAATGGTGTGGTGGTATGAGATAAACAGATAAATTAAAATAGATATTATAATTAGTTTTCTTTTGAAACCTTCTAAACCGAATTTTGTAATTTTGAAATGTTTTCTCTAGAGAATTTTAAAAAACTTATTATTATTATTATTATTTTTATTTAACATGTATATTTCCAGGTTGCCAGTAGGCCTTAAAATGTAATATATTTTAAATATGTAAGGAAAAATTTTTTACATTTAATATAGATACAATTCATTATATTTAAAATTAAACCCCGCAAAATATGCATAGTGCAGGTTGGGTATGGTGTGGTTTTTGATACTTGAAGCACAGGTTTGAGTACTCACAGCTTTATTTACATATGCACAGACATCACACACATACAATTAGAAACATACAATATGTAACATATTTAAAGGCATATAATTATAGATTCGTGTAAAAAGATTCCACTTCTATGTCGAAAATCTGATACTCAGCTACGCGTAGGATGCGCGAAATATACTTCCTCTCAGGGTGAGAGTCTTTGGCCCAACTGACCATTTCTTCTGAACGCCACAGGAGGCACTCCCTGCTAGTGCGTAGGATGAAGCATGGTTACAATAATAAAAAATAAAATTTTATTTTATTTTAGTATAAAAATAGCCTGGAGTGTTACCTTTGAGAAGAAAGTTAGTTAACGCGGTAAGCTTTTTAAAGAACGATGTATATGAAAACTTCGAACATTCTTACGGGGGGGACAATAAATCCATAAGTCGGAAATATTATACTTTAGATTTTAGAAAAAAAGAGTAATCAATGAACTTCACAGCCAATGAACGACTTTAAAAGTTCTAATGTATACCATACACTGCATTGACATTTAATATAGAGTTTTTAAATAAAAAAATCAAAGTTAAACTATATTTTTTAACTTCTTCTATCAAAGTATTTATTTTTCCTGCAAATGATAACTACTTAAACAAATTGAAAATATTAAAGTCCATTTTTTTTTTTTTTTTTGTAAATGCTAGTTGTGAATAAAATCGAACAGTTTTTTTCATCAAATAGTAGTTGGTATTTTAATTACATGATTAATTATTAAATATAAAGGCAAATTTGTCTTTTTACAGCTAAACGCTTTCAGCTAAAACTTTTGAATAACAAAATAGTTTTATTTTAATATTTTTCAAAACGTATTCATTATGTCCTCGTTATTATACGTATCAATGCCCAGCTTGGATGTTTTATATAGGCATAAAAGATATTATGTATGAATCCTTAAATAGTGATTAATTGAGTTTTGTAATCGTGCCCCCCTGTGGCGTTCAAAAGAAATGGTCAGTTGGCCCCCAGACTATCACCCGAGAGGAAGTACAACGCAATTGGTGCTGCCGCTGAGAAACGTTTAACTTGTTATCTCTCATCCCGAGAGGAAATATATTCAACGCAAGACCGTAACAGTTGGCCTATATGTCTTTAAATGCGTTAAATATTGTATGTCTCTAATTGTAAGTATGTGTGTGCTGTTTGTGCATGTGTCAATAAAGTTGTGAGTTCTGAAACCTGTGTATCAACCACACCACATCCTATTACAACCCATCTGCACAACCGACAACACTACACTGTAACTGTAGTGTTGTCGGCCCAACGTGGGGCCAGCCCGTACTTGCACACTACAGTTAAACAGTTACAAAATTTTGTAAAATTTTAACATACTATAAAATATTGAAGAATATTTTAATTGTATTATTTTATTTAGACTTCTGCAGATATTATGCTACATTATTTAATAAAAATGCATTTCATTTTAAATATCAAATACTATTTTTAATAGTTTATAAGATTTTATAATTATTATTTTTACTTTTTAATGTTTCAGTTATTCTTTTATTTTAAAAATCTTAAACTGAATTGTTTTTAATTTTCAAAATGAAAGCAATTTGTCAGTTAAAAAAAAGGAGATAATTTATTGTATAAATGCAATATGTATTTGAAGCATTGCATTTTGATATGGATTTTATTAGAATTAGAAATAAAAGAATTTTTATCCATCAAAATGCAGTTGATATTTTGAAGTAATATTTTATAAAATCAGTTAACATTAAAATCTCAATCTACATTATATTACGTTAAATAAGCTTTATTTGATTGATTTAATAAAAATGTTTCTCATTCGATTGAAATCAAATACATATACTGATTATATAAAACCATAGATATAAAATAATCTTACTCGGGGCTCAGTGATAACATGTGCCGCTGGTGAACATTAGAGCTGAGGTTCAATCCGTTGGCAGTATTGTGTAAACATTATTTCAAAAACGAAGAGACCCGATTTTGTTTGTAATGTTCAGCATCTTGCCTCGATTACCTAGTGGGAAGTTTCAGGGTTTTCTCCCATACGATACGCAAATGGGTAGTTCCCATAAAAGTCTTCCCTGAAAGCAATGCTCTCCATCTTCAGCGACTCAGAGCCAAGTTAGACAGTCCAAGTTTGCTTAGGAGAAAATTTGGTGAAAACTGTAAAGGAAAAAAAAACCGCCAAATAAAGAAGCGGAGCCTTAAAGTGCAGAATTCTAACCCAACTAATAGACTATTAGGGCATAATGTGCTAATAGACAGTATTAGTCTTGTCTAATAGTTTATTATGTCTATTAGTCTATACGTGTATTAGACTAATAGACAGTATGCAAAGTTTGCAATACATTGTTTGTATACATATCCAGAAGTATTGCAGTTATCAAATATATAAAAAAAATTTGAATAATAATTTTTATATTTATTTTTTGAAATATATTCTTATTATTTCAGTTTATATATTTATTTTTAAATTATAAATAACTAGCCAATATGAATCGGTGTTATCTGTCTACAGAAAATAACATCAATAAAGCATTTATTTTTAAAGATATAATAGCATTAGTTTGGAAAATAATTTGAAAACTAATACTGTAAATTTTCTACTTTTACAATAAATTAAACAGCGGCAGTCAGTTTTTAAGGCCGGCACTGTCTAGTAATAATAAAAATCTGATGGCAATAAAAAATTAAGGTTTTTGTATAAATAAAAATAGTTTTTGTAATTTTCAGCTACTAATTTAAAAAAAAAAAAAAATTATTTATAATTTTTCCTAAAAATTCGTTATTTATTAAATTCGTATATTATTTATTATTCGTCTAAATTCTTTATTTATAAAGAGGGGGAAAAAACTAACCCGTTTTTTTAGTAATTCTAGAATATTCATGAATTCATCATATATATGTGTAAAATTTAATTGAATTTTTATAAAGATTTAAAATCAGTTATGAAAAAATGTAATTTTATTTCTTTGTTTGAAGAATTATAAAATTCTTTCTTGAATACCCATATTCAAAACTTGAAGATACTCACTTTTGGTATCCAAAATTGAAGTGCTTTGTTGTGTATTATTATGTAAATAATGAGTTGAGAATAAATTGATAAAATTTGTTTTCAGTTTTACAAAACAAGATTGAAATTGATCAACGATTTAATTGAAACTTAGTCTCATTTCAATATTTTTTTCCTATGTAATTGTATCAAGGCTATGCAATATTCCCGTATTTTTTTTTTTAATTCGCTGTTAAGTATGAATTCTTAAAATAGCACCATCCTCAAATTTCGTACTAAAAATGATTTAAGTATTGTGTATGGATTTTGCACAATGAATAATTTTTGTAGTTTTGTTCCCTCCTATAAGTTGATCGATCTTTTATCATTGGAGATATAGCTGTCTCAGTGACTATTTTAGTAGGCTGCTGATAAGGTTATTTCCAATTTTGAAAAACAGGAAATACTTCCGATGAAAAATAGAGATTGCCTATTTCAGTGATGCTCGTGGACAGCGTGTACCTTGCCATTTAGATTCCCAGATTTTGATGCATGTGAAATCAGAAGCATGATCTGGTTTTAGGTTTGAAAAAAAAAAAAAAGTAAACATTTGTATATTATAAAAAATATTTTCTTTAGAGTTTTTAATTTTTTATAAACTAGAAGATATTTTTGTCAATAATATTTTATCACAGATGCAATACTTCTATCAATCTACCTATGTTATTAATTTTATTCTAACACATCTATGTTATTTTGTTATCTAATTCTTATTGATATAATCTATTATGTTAATCTAATCAAATCTAGTTTATCTATGTTATTATTTTTATTCTAACACATGAGTATTTAATCTAATGGTTCTCAAACATTTTGTGTTTGGGAGAGGGGACATTTAAAAATCTACAAATAATTGTAGGCACACTATATACACATTTCTGAGAAATAAGCATCCACTACTAACACACAATTTTATATCCGGGTGATCAACCCCACAGAGTATTACTTACAGACGGAAGAATCTCAGAGACTGCAATGGAAATTTTTTTAACATTGAAAATCACAGAACGCTAGCGCTTCTAGTAGCCAACAATGGAAGTTACCGTTGCTAGTTTCTCGGAAACCATCTTTGGCACATTATTGCTGTTTGACAACTCTCATGTGAAGAAAGAAGGGGAAAAAAAATTAACAAGAAGGGTTAGTTGCTTACAATGAGAGCCATCTTTGAATGAAAAAACAGACAAGAAAAAGAATAAATATATTTATTTATATATCTGGAATACCATAGAGCTCACCCCGAAATCTTCTAGAGCGAACCAGTCCCTTTCAGAACCATTACTCTAATCCAGGGGTCTCCAAACTACGTCCCGCCAGTGTCATCAATCCGGCCCGCGACAGCGAATAGCTTATTGTTGCTGTAATAAGTTGGATAAAAAAAAAAAAACAGAATGATAATAACACGGTTTTATTGACTTGCTAGGTAAAGCTTAATGACAAGCATAATAAGCAGAAAATTTAACTTAAGCATAACAACTAACAAATAATTGAAATGAATCCCACTAACATTGTAAACTAGTGTAAATCCCGCGGTACCCTCAGTAGCTATGTTGAGGTAAAGAGTATCGCATATGTGTGTGTATCAATGTTTGGAATGCTGAATATATACTGAACAGAACATATGATTTTTATTCCGAAAATCGCCCAGGAACGGAAAAGCTAAATTAACGCGAATGAAAGCGTGGGGTATCCACTTGTAAAAAAATACTAATGAGATTTATGTAATTGCGATAGTTGTGAATCAATTTTACTTGTACCAATTACACTCATGTCCATAAATTAAGGATCATTCAGAATCACACAGAAATTGAACTCTAAAATAAAAATTTCACCTTTAGAATTATCACACACATCTTGAAGAAGAATATGCAAATTACAGGAAACCACCAGATGGAGCGGATAGTACGTCACAATGACGAGAGTGTAAGAGAGGGTATATAAGGAATGGTGGCAAAGAAGTAAAATTGTTCACAAGCGCTTTAAAAGCCTTTCAGTGCAATACCCGCATAGTTATGGCACAAAGGAAGCATTTGAATGATTTTGTACGTGGTAGAATTATCGGACGACTGGAATGTGGACGTACCCAGCTGGAAGTATCCGAGGAACATGGAAACACCCAGAGTGTCATCTCCAGGCTTTGGCAACGATTGATGATAATTGTTACAGCACAGGTCTCCCCCCGAGTTACAACGCCGAATGAGGACCGGTATTTAGCAGTTACTGCCAAAAGAAAACAGACGGAGCACAGCATCAGACCTGTCTCGTCAGCTCTCTTCAGCTACCGGTACGACAGTTTCAAGGCAGACCGTGTATAGACGCTTAGGGGCACATTGGTCTATATGCTCGTAGGCCTGTACAACTCCCTGTCGCCTGCAATTAACCTGGAGTAGAGAGCATGCATTGTGGACACCGCAACAGTGGTCTGGTGTGATGTTTTCCGACGAGTCCAGGTTTAGTTTGCAGTCTGATTCTCGCCGGACTTTCATATGGAGAGCGCCAGGTACCCGTTACCACCAAGAGAACACCATTGAACGACACCGTTACGGTGGTGCAGGATGGCTCGTTTGGGGAGGAATTATTCTTGGTTCCAGAACTGACCTGCATGTTCAGAGTGTAACGATGACAGGCTGCATCTATCAGGATGTCATTTCTAGAACAACATGTACGTTTGTTTCGGGGCGCCATGGGTGCTGAATTTCTGTTTATGGATGACAACGTCCGTCCTCACCGTGCAAACATTGCAGACGAATGCCTTCAATTGGAGAATATCACCCCGTATGGATTGGCCAGCATACTCACCGGACTTGAATCCAGTAGAGCATGTGTGGGATATGCTTGGCCGACGAATTGCAGCCCGTCAACCTCCCACCTGTCAACCGGAACTTCGGAGGCATTGCTTGATGAGTGGTGTAATATTCCCCAAGATCAGATGGATAATTTGATACTCAGCATGCCTAGGCGTTGTAAGGCCTGTATTGCATCGTCCGGGAGACATACTCCATATTAACCATCATACTAACCATGTTATACTGTTTTTTGTAAATAGGTTCTTTTTTGAAATTAGCTCCAGGAAGTGAAAATCGCAATTTTTATTAATTATGTCAAACATATAGCATCTTTTTTGCTCTTTACCTTTTGTTTAATAAATAGACTTTACAAATAAGTCAAATTTGTTTTGCTTCTGTCTCTTTCTTTTTGCCTGAACTTCATTATCCTTAATTTATGGACATGAGTGTATTAAAAGAGATTGTAGTAATTGAACCAGCGAATTTAGCAAGCGTATGCTCGTTCAGAGCGCGTACTCGGCGACTAGTCTAGAAATTATAGATAATGGCAGAAAAATTAAAACGGTTTTGGCCCTTGATACTTACTGGAGTAAACAATGTGACACTAAGGCTGGAAAGTTTGGGGTCCCCTGGTCTAATCTGTTGGCTATCATATCATATCAGCCATCGCTAATGCTCATTTCCTTACATATTTTATATGAGTGCCTAAGACATATTTAATTTCAAAATTAAATTCAACCATGTATCTATTAAGGCCATTTGATTATTTAATCTTACGCTTGGTTGCTACAAACATCGGACCACTATACGTATGTTATGCCCTTAATGATTTCCCGACCTGCAATTAACAGATTCAGCTATTGCATTAACCCTATTAATTTGTATTCTCAGAACAACCAATTTCTTGCCTTTAATAATTAATCGCTGATTTGACATTTCTCGTTATATATAAGGTCCAGTTTCTTCTTTTTTCACGCTCTATAATCTACTAGACAAAATAGTTTAATTATTTGTTTTTAATTACCATATGCCCTGACTGCCAGGCACCTAACGTCTTTTATCTGACTTAGTGCTTTTCTCTCTCCCGTAACCGGTTGGCAGTGTTTGCTGCATTTACTGATTTGAAAAACGAATACATTCGATGGAGATTGACACAAAGTGCCTTGCATCGATAATCAGATGTGAGAAAAACAAGCCAGAAGAGCTATTTAGAATATTGGTGAATGAAATATAAAAAGAAAAAAAGCTCTTTTAATTCCTTTCTTTTTCGATTCCTACTATTAGTTCACACTCTCTCTCTATATATCTTGTTCAAATTTTCAATCGTTCATAAATACTTTTATTCATTCACTCAAGTTCAAATACATTTTTTTGAACTTGTAGTGGATGACACTGGATGTTGATACAGTTTTTCAAATATTAATTCAGTAATTAAATTTAATTCATTAATTTTTATTTTTTTAGATTTAAGTTGCATGTATCTAATAATAGATGGCGCTAGATGTAAGAAGAAAATTTCAACTTTATTTGTAAAGGGCTTATAATATGCAATATAGTGAAAAGTAGGAATGAGTTAAAATTTTTTTTTTATATTACTTTGTTCTTCTTTGATTATGAATGGAAAATAGAACGATTAGCAGCGATTTTATAAATTGAAACGTATTTATAATTATTAGTATTGTATTATAGTATTATTGGTTAGAAGAATAAATAAACCTACTTTTAAAGCTAAGATATAAAATAGTCTAGATTAACTCTTTCTTATTAATTAATTTTGAATTTTATCTAAAAAAAATAGCAACTTTTTAAAAATTGTTGAAGAGTTTTTCTTAAATCGAACAAAATTTTAAAATCATAATTTAAACAGAAATTTTCTCATGAATTTTTTTCTAATTTTTTTTTTTTTTTTTGTGTATATCATATATAATGTTGAATTTCATTTGTAAAGTTAATAATGAAATAGCTATAAAATCGAGCCACGAAGATCCGAGTTGCAGGAACCGTCATTATCTTTGCTAACTGAAAACACACATACATGCACAGAAAGAGAGGGAGATAGAGAGATAGAGATAGATAGATAGATAGAGATAGAGAGAGAGAAATGGTGTTACGGATGACAATCAAAAGGGAGTTTGGGAGTAGATATAGCATCTCAAACTATAAATACTGGTTTTCAGTCTCTACGTGGCGATTGACAGCCAGGTTATCATCCCATCGTGTCCCGAATGTCTTCATTAGCTATCGGGGTTCAATTCAAAACGGGACTCGTAACTGAAACTCCTATTCAGTCATAAGACTATAATTGTTTGCAGGGATGAGCTGATCAGGTGACACGAGTTGGGCATCAATGCAAACTTACTTGTTAGCATTGTAACTTCTTGGCCTATAACTGCTTCAAGAAGAGGGCCATTTTCAGGATCATGGGAACACTTTAATTTTTATTTACAAGCATTATATACAAATACAGAATTTTATTTACAAATTATCACCCCCAAAAAAAAAAAATAAAGATATCAATTGATTCACAATTGCAGTTCGCTCCAAGGACGGAGAATTTCAGAGTTTTCAAGTCTTATCTATTTTGCCAAGTCTGCGGCAGACTTAATTATCAACGACATGATTCCCGAAACCAAAAAGGGCTCACTTTGAAAACAGGCGGATCTCCGGCCTGTTCAAAATCGCTTTCAGAAAAGCAACACTTTTGTCGACTCGTCGCAGAACTTCCTTCTTCCTCTGCTATAACTTTCCTTTAAGAACATCCGCCAGGGTCGAGTCATCTTCCTACATTTCGCATTGGAGTAAACACTTCCTCAGCCCATGGTCTATCACCAATCATGATGCAACAACTCATGGCATAGTCCATATTCCATCTGTAATTGTTGCTAATTTCATGAGGTCTCATTACCCATGAGAGTGAATATCTGCTATCAGATTTGAATGATAGGTTGCTCTCATTAATACAAAACACTAATTTCATGCAATATAAATATCTACGATATTGCTGATCTGTTGTCAAATTTGAGAGATATGTTATTATGCACTTGTTAAAGAATATACATTCGTTTTCCTTGGGAATAGAAGTGCTATATCTCTTCTTGTGGGTGAAATGTTACAGTAAACACAAAGTGAGAAGTAATCGACACAGTAAGCGATGTGAGTTCAGATCCCGTTCTCTCTATCGTCTTATTTCTATGAATTCTAGAACATAATGGCAAAATAGTCTAACAGAGTTATTTTCCAGGCACCGTCAGTACCACGCCTATCAATTGCATTTGACTAACAGAAACTGAGTTGGTAGTCGAAGAAACAAAGCCAATATTCGAAGCCTATGGTTTTTTTATTTATTATAGAAATTTTTGTATGACGAACTTCAGATTTAATTTTTGCAGATACGTTTGCCCTAATTACCGACGTATGAAAACTTTAAATTCTACGAAATTGTATTAAATGTTAAACAGCCTTTGCTACAATTTTTTCTTAGCAAAGCTGATCAAAATAAAATACGTTATCGTTATTGATTGAATCTAGGCAATGCCAAATCAGATATGTCAGTTTGTAATATTTGAATAAAACATTTTAAACTGATATTCGAAAGTTAAAATTTTGGAACAAAAGTCTTAAATCTTCTACCCTTTCTGAAATCTGAATGGTTATTTGATTTTTTTTTTTCATGTTCTTCCAGTCTAGCTACATATTTCTTATTAAAATCTCATTTCAGCTCTCTTCAAATATCCTGAATTGTACTGGTTCAAATAAGGTATTGTAGGGAAATAAAAGAAAGACCTCCATTATGTTTTATTTATTTCCAAGGCCAAGAAATGGACTTGTTGCTCCAGGAGAATTAACCATTCTAAATAGGGTTGGGAGACAATCTTTAACGGAAATTGAGTAGGAAAAAAGACGGAAGCAAAGGTGTGTTCCAATTACTATTCTTATATACGAACGTACGTGACATTTAAGGAGCGGAAGGCCATCGGAAAGACTATTGGTGGACATTCATTTGCTATTTGCTACGATCAACAAAATAGAGACAGCTTCAAACGTGATAAAGTAGCTAAGCCTTAGAATAAAGAGTGGATTCATTTTATGCTGTTGAAAATATCCATTGACGCCCGCTTAAATTGAGACTATACAATTGAGCGTCCAAAAAAATTAAATTACTAAAATTTTTACACAATGTATTGTTTCGGTTCGGGTTTTAGGTATTTTCTTTTTAAATTACTATCTTGAATCGCGATTAGAAAATATCTGAAAAAAAATATGTATTAAATTTTTTTTGTTGTTGTTGCTGTCATTAAACAAGTGTTTTAATTCTAAGAAAAATATCCTAGTTGAAACAAAACAGCAAAGATAATTTTTAAACGTGTAAAAAAAAGTTTTTAAAAATCTATTACCTAAAGAACGGAGTGTTTTTATTTATGGCAAAAGTTTTTTGAATGGTAAACTTTAGATGTGTATTAAATTAATTATTAGTAATAATATTATCTAAGAAATCTGTTGTTTCCGTTTATTAAATTTATTTTGGGTTTGTTTCTTTTCCTTGACTCTTGAAAGTATATAAATTTAGAATTTTTTTTTGTAATAAAAAAATTCTACGTTTTAAATATATATATATATATATATATATATAAATACAAACGTCCCCCCTCCCCAAAAAAAAAGAAAAAAAAAATACTAAAAATTTCTATTATTTGTAAATAAAATTCTATAATCAAAAAATCAAAATATTCTAATTAGTAATAAAATTATTCTATTCTTTTATAAAAAAATTACATTTTTATCTCAATCAATTATTAACAATTTGATAATAAAATTTATTTATTTATTTTTTTTAATAAGGGTGAATAATTTATTACAAAATTTTTAATATATCCTAATTCTCTTGGTATTTATTACTCCCTTTAAATATTTTTTTTTCATCATCCAAAATCATTTTTTATTGTTCTATAGAAATAGAAAATATATTTATGAAAATATCACTGCTTAAAAATTGCATTATTATTAAACATTAAATTAATTGAAATATTCCATAACTATAGCTTGAAGAAAGAAACGTTTTGTTTCTAATAGATGGCGCCACGATCTAAATCTTAATGTAATTCTTTAACAATATTTTATACCATCTGATAACAATTTCGTGCCAAAATGAGATTTAGAACACAAAAATTATGAAATAATTATTTTATTTAACGTTTATTTTTTTTTTTTTAATCTTCTTCATTTAATCCTACATTTGTGATTAAAGAATAATTATAGTTGAATATATTTTCATAAACATTTATGATAATTCAAACTGAATCTTTTTTTTTTTAAGTTTAAAATTAGTGTTATATATTATTTATTTCATAAAAAAAAAAAAAAAATTTCAAAATAATCCTTAACGTGGAGAAATTTATAATCTTCTTAAAATTCGTCTTAAGAAAAGAAGATAGTGATCGTTAATGCAAATACTGATAACTATTAATTTAATAATAAAAATTATTTAAGAAACTTTGTAATTTATTTCCTAATTATACAATAACATTTTCCTCATAAAATCCAAAAAATATATGTATTATATTCACATCAAAGATATCATGCTTTACTTAAAAATATCACAATATTGTTCTGATAAGTAGCTAGGGAAAAATAGTTACAAATAACAGCCGCCAAATTTGATATTACACAAAAAAAACTACGAAAAATCCTATCTTACTAATGGAATGGAAGTACAGTTCAAAACGATGCGAGATGCTCATACACCATATCCCAATCATTAATCTCCCATCTTTCAAAACAGTGACTGCAACATTGGTCATTATCGGGAATCAAACTTAAGTCAATCCTCTTACTAGTTTCCTACTCTACTGTTCTGCAATGAATCGTTTTCAAAGTAATAATTTTATTGTTTGTATTTAATTAAAATATGTATTGAAATAAAATGACGATTTATTGTCAAGTATTCAGTTTTCATTAAAAAAATTTTAATTCTTTTCAATATAATGTAGCTGGGAATCTCCAAATTTTTTAACCTAAGGGCCACACTGATTCTAGTGATTGTTCTAAGGTCCAAAAATCCTCGGTCCATCAGTATAAGGTATATCGTACTAACATACTGAAGTTTTGAATTACGCCAAATTTTCCTTTCGGAATTATCTATGGCGCGAGCAAATTCGGTTGGTTTGCAATTTCGGTTGATACTTACATGCAAGTGTCAAAGAAATGTTATTGCGGCGGAGACCAGACTTTAGGTTATTCCGCCAGATTCTACACGGAGACTAGATTCAGATTCTAGGCTCACCTAAACATTGATGAAAAGCACACCAGTTGTAGGTGAAGCTGCAGTAACGCATACCATTTCTCAGAGCCATTCGGGAAATGCACTATTACTCACTATATCTGGGCTGAGATGAGATCTCTACATGTTGAAGTATAGGAAACGGACAAATCCATGAGGAGGTTTACTAATAAGCTTGAATAATATACCGAAAAGGGAATAATTTTAAATTCCTTTTATATGTCGGCAAATTAGACTTTGGAACAAATAAGCTGGCCGCACTGAAATGCAGAATTGTTGTTATATTGCGAATGTTTGGATGTATGCTGCCCATCTTTTCTAGAACTGACTCAAACAGTAGCATGACAAGTATAGAAGACGTTGCTGAGATTGATCATACTAAGCAAGCGTCACACCACTGAATTGCAATATTCAACAACGAAAAAGATGGTTCCCACTAAAAATAAGTTTCAAGACTGGAAACTGATGATAATATGGTAATAGATGTAGATCACTCCCCTTACCCTTTTCAAATTAATTGTTAAGACCGCAAGAAATCTAAAAGACCAATTTACAAATATTGAAAAGGAATTCCAGCAAGGTTAAATGAAGCTGTCAGGCTTCTACTTAAAAGCATTTCCCAATCGATAAAGATAACCCTAAAGATTAATTAAATCTCTCCAAGAAATATGTTGTAATTACACCCAAAGGTCTACATCTGATGAAAGATGTGATTAAAAGATTACTCATAGACACAGCTGATGCTGAAACCAAAGCTCACTGATTGACGCTGGATTCACTATCTACAAAATTATTCAACTCAAGAACAAGTTAAAAACATCCCACCCGTATTTGGCAGATTACCCTCTCCCGTATTCAGAAAACTATAGGAACTTTAATATCGCCAAACTTCTCTACCAGATAGTAAACATTGAAAAGTTCAATAGAAAACTTAAAGCCACCTAGTATTTTAAACGTAATTCTTTTATCATGAAAGTAGTAATTGCAATTTCCGATGTCTCAAATGGAAAGTCGCATCACTTTTACCCCATTCAAGGTAGAATTGAAAATCCCTACCTGTATCAACTGTGGATGCACAGTCATCTTGCATCTTGATGTGGTTAACAGAAGTTCTCTTATCTAAAGTTCATTTACAATCCAGTATCTAAGTATCTAAGGTACATGTAAATTCTCAGGAAAAAAAGTTTTCCTCCACATTTTGTCACATTTATTGCATCTTTTGCAAGTATCACTAGGGGACATGTTTCCCTATCATAGCCCAAGGATACCTCTCATTCAGAAGATTTCTCTTCTGATCTTTTTAAAAAAATTATGTATATTATCAAACAAATCATCTCTATTTTTAATTCTATGGGTGGATAATGAACTCAAAAACTGCAATAACAATATCGACAAGCTTCTAACCCTATCCAGTCTATCTAGGGAAAACTTCAGCAAATTAATTCATTCTCTACGTAATCCCTCCCCGCTGGGGAAAATCCCAGACTCATTTACTTCATTGCCCCTCTGCATTATTTCCCTCTTCTCAAGGAATTCTACCTGGCCGCTGACGCCTGATTGCATAGGCTTTTCTTGAATATCTTTGTTTCCACCTCACAACTTCTGAATCACTATTCTCTAATCTATTTATCACGTAATTCATTCTTGTCATGTTTCACTTTACTTTCTCAAGATAGGTGTCCAAGGCTCCACTAGGTGATAGGCTCCTACGATTCCAAGGTACTCCATAAACGCCGGAACTGGAAAAGCCATCTTGCATTGCAGTAGTACACTGACACCTTTTGGGCAGCTGTTTGAATTACGCAAAAAAAGTCAGAAATTATCTTAGTTAGTCGAAAGTATACAACGCCACGCCCTTTTGTAGCTATTGGCAGAGCTAGAATATGCTTTGGAAAAGTTCTGCTGCGTGATCGCTTGTTTGAAAGATTAGAGCACTGTCGAGTGTTTTCGAATATGTTCCGACGATGCAAGGTATAAATATGGGGAGATAACCGAGTCTCAAACCGTTGGACAGTTCCAAATTTGGAGTTAGGAGCGACAAGTGCATTATTTTGATTTGATGTTACGACTTTTGTGTGGATTGGTATAAATATGGAAAAGAAACCAAAGATAGCTACTGAGTCTCTACTGATAAAAATGAGATAAAAATATTGTTCAAAAAACAATCTCAATGGAAAATATTAAAGTGTATCACTACTGATGGGGCAAAAATATGTGTGGAAAAAATAAAGGTCTCGTATCAAAAGGCTATACAAAATGACCGTGGTTCAAAACCATTAATCGTACATTGCATCATTCATCATCAGACTATGTGCGAAAATATTTGAATATGAAGCCCTTCATGTCAGCTATCAGATCATATGAGCTCAGTCATCATCAATTTCGAGTTTATTGAAAAAAAGTGAGAAAATGATTTACCATACGTCGACTTAGCTGCCGAGAAGTTCCAAAGCGATTTTTGGGCATTGAGCAGTAATGAAATTTTCTTGATAGAAAGGAATCGTTCTTTGGCTGAGTTATGAAACACTGAATGCTTATGAAAGTTATTACTTTATGCAGATTTAACTAAACATATGAATAACTTTAATGTAAAATTACAAGCAGAAAACCAGTGTCTGCCCTGATTAATATTGAGTCCTTTCGAGAAAAAAAATTGTTTGGCTTCAAACCTAATTGAATAAAAAATGTTGCACGCATTTTAATATATGCCTAACCTTCAGTTAGCAAACTGAGACTTAATTTCAGGTAAAATTTTAAAAACGATAAACAATCTTCAATGGAAAACAATAATGTGTATCGTTACTGATGGTGGCAAAAAGATATATGAAAAAAATGAAGATGTCGTTGGTGTAGTATCGAAGACAGTTGAAAACCATTAATCGTACATTGCATCAATTATCAACAGTGTTTCAGCGGAAAATTCTTTGATATTTTAAATGTCAATTTTGTCAAACTGTTAATTATATCAGATTACATGCAATTTTTTTACTGTCAATTTCGGGAATGTATTGAAGAAAATGATTTACCATATTTTATCGCAGTATGATGGCCTGTTGCAAAAAATATTTTAAAGCGTTGCAGAATTTTTTTTTTAAATTCTGAACAATAATCGAGTAATTTTTTGAATGAAAAGAAACGTTCTTTGGGTGAGGTTACAAAACAGTGAGTGGTTATAAAAGTTATCATTTTATACAGATTTAACTAAGCATATGAATCAGTTTAATTTAAAATTGCAAGGAGAAAATCACTTTCTGCCTGATTAATATACCCATATTAAATCCTTTCGACGAAAGCATGGATGTTTGTTAGTAGGTCGGAATCCATGTTAAATTATAGGTCATTTGCCCAAACAATATACAATATCCTATAAACTAATCTATACAATGCACAAATAACTGTAGTGCGACAAACCAAACTATTTCGACGAAACATTGTTTTATTTCAATCCCAATAGAACAAAAAAAAAATGTTTCACTCTTTTTTAATACATGCCAAACATTCCGTTAGCAGACAGAGGCGATTGTTTTAAAAATGAATTTTAGGTCTAGTTTTCAGATTCTGAGGCAATTGTAAATTGCACAAAATTTTTCAAAATCCTTTTAACGCTGACATAGAAACCATTTCTCCAAAAATTCAAATAGAAATTATTGATTTGCAGTGTAGCGATATTTTTAAAGAAAAAAATAATTAAGCTCGTCATTGCTAGGCCATTCTTATCTTATCAGAAACAGTATAATCAATATTGTTTATCACTATTTTTTTGGAATCCGTTAAACACATTAAAACTAAATCAATCTATTCAAAATATCGTTTGTTTGCAACATCCTGAGAAGCTTTAGTATCTTTTACAAATTCGATAAATACATTTTTAGCATTTAAACTACTTTTTTATTCTATTTAATGTTAAATAATTTACATCTACCCATACATAGGAGAAGGAACACAAAAATCCTCATCAGTTCTTGTTAAGATATTATCAGCTTTATTTGATATTTTAGACAGGTGAGTTGTAATTTTCAATATCTTTAAATCCTATATTTAATGTTGCTTTAGAGAATACATTTTCTGTATTTATCAATGTAACATCTTCGCCAATTGAAACATCATTAAGTTTTCTGACTTTGATATATGCAGAGATATCAATAAATCAAACAGAAATAAAATAAAATAGTATCATTTACATCTTTAATCGTGTAAGCATACTTTGCTGAATTATTTTGATCAACACTGATTCCATTTTATTTATGTATTTTAAATAAAAAACTTTGAATACCATTTTCATATTATATTGATATCTTTGGCAAATCTCAAATTTTTTCACATCTCTATTTATATAGTCTGAAACTAGAAGCATTTTCTAATTAGATTAAATTCAGACCCTCACATCCGTTGGATTTTATTTCTTATAAAAAGATTTTTTGGAGGAATTCAATGGTTAGGACACATAGAAAGAATGACGCAAAGAAGATTTTCAAAGGGAAGTACCAGGGCCAAAGAAAAAAAGAAAAGTCCAAAAAAGAAATGGATTGATGAAGTGGAAAAGGATTTGAAGAACCTGAAGATCACAAATTGGAAAACCAAAGCTCGAGACAGACAACTTTTTGGAATTGTATTGTTAAGGAAGCTATGGCCCAACATGGACTGTAGTGCAGGGGAGTTAGTTAGGTAATAGAACTTTTGATTTAGTTTCAATAATAAGCATAACTGCTTCTATTACAATTTTAAAACTTTTCTTACTTTTTCCTTTTATAGCATCTGTAAAAATATTACTTCCATATAATACTTTTACCTCTAGAATACAAACAATATTTATTGTATTTCATTTATTAAAGATAAAATCACAAAGCGATTTAGTCAGTCTTAGTCTCTCAATTTATTTAATTCCTTTATATGATCATCTTGATCAGTTACATCATTCTCATGCTTTGCATATGATCATTTCTATCACGATCTTCAAATATAGGATTTTACATCACTTATTTTCATTAAAATACCTAGAGAGTTAAAGGAGTATAAAAGAGACGTTATAAGATTACAATGATTGAAAATTTTATTATTTTCTTCTCACATATTTTCTTTTTTATAATAGCTGATTATATATTTTACTTTTCAGAAAATCTATAAAAGCATATACAATTCATAACCTCTAAAACAAATTGGATGTATCTATTTCATGTATCTAATTTAATTATAAATCTTGATATATAGCTTTATGAATATCACATATAATAAGAGCTTTTTTGACCCTAAATGTTCTTGTAATACAACATTTAAATAATATATTATATAATTTGCATTGTCTAATTTAATATCAACTCCTTTGACAGTTATTTCAAAATATGATTGTTATACTTTTCACTAATGCTAAATCTTGAAACTCACATCGACATAGATTTTAAGGTTATTTTTTTAAACTTTAACGGTAGAAAAATCTCAAATCCAGTTGTAAAATCTTCTGATTCAAAAATAAAGTTATGGATTTCATCTTCCAAATTGCTTCTTTTTTATTACTTGGAGAATTTCGTTATAATCATTAAGAAATGGAATGAAATGAAAAATAACGCTAACTGGGGATTTACCTTTTTGTTTCTTTTAGTGATATATTTCATACAATAATATCTTAATAATAAGTTGGTATTTTTATATACATAATAATCATATGGATCAGAAATATTCAACGATATCATATTACCAGACTGTTGAAATAAGATACCCAATGAGTTCCAGGATCAGTATATTTATCTAAATTAATGACATCATTTTCAAATTTGTTATCTTTTTTTACTCAATATATCAAGTAAAGATATATTTAAGAAGTAAGGAGCATCTTTAAATCCTTTCGTATTACCATATTTTCTTCAATCACTTTGTTTGAATTTACCTGTTTTGTTATTTATACTCCTATCCCACGACGTTTTCTAAATTCAAAAAACCTGTTATTTGATCTAATATTTTTATAGTTCTTAACCCTGCAATTGTACTTAAAATAGGTATTAAAAATGACTGAAAAGCTCCATTTGTATGCATTTGAAGGGTTTATTTAAAGAATTTCTTTTTACCAAGTTGATTTTTTGTTTTTTTGTTAAGCACGTTTCATGATTAGGTTACTTAGATGTATTGTTTTTAGTTCTTTCCTCTTTTTCTAAAGCTGATTTCAATTTACCTTTTTGTCCATCCCTCAGATGAACCTTTTTTTTATGATATATTTAAATAATTAATCACTTAATTAAAAAAATTTGAGCTATCTGTAGTTGACGCTTCTCTAAACTTTCTTAGAGTATTACATATGTATCATTCTGCCAATAAGACCTTTTATGGGTTAAAAATCTGTTTAATTATAGTTCATATGCCGAAAAACTAAATTCTTGTTATATTAAACCGATTGTTATATTAAACCTATTTTGGTCAATGGCTTTGAAACGTGGACTTATGGTAAGATCTGATGAGGCCATTTGGGTATATTTGAGCGGAAGATTTTGGGGGCTTTTATTCTTTGGAGCTGTTAAAGGGAAAGTGATTGTTTGGAGAAGATGGTACAACGTAGAAATTTATAAATGCTATAAAGACTCCGATATTATAAAATTTATTAAGATCAATATATTACACTGGGCTGCTCGTGTATTTAGAAGGAATGATTTAAACCCTGTGGGGAAAACGGGCTCATTTTTGCAAACCACAGGGAAAGAAGAAGAGGACGACCCAGGTTGCGATTTATAGACAGACGCTGCAGTTGAAGGATTTTGCCGTACTAGGGGTTAAGAATTAGAGGATCATCGGCACCCAGAGAAATGCGTAGAAATCTTTTTAAAGGAAAGCCTTGGACACCCCAGGGCTGTCGTGCTATTGATGATGATGACATATATATCATTATAAACTATCCCTTAATTCTTAGTAATATCCCCATTATTTAATATAAAGTATAAATAACTACAATTTCATTATTTATCATTTCAGCTCCTGTTATTTTATATAAATTTGCAACATTACGAACTGAAACGTTTGCTTCATATACAGCATTTTTAATACATAATAAATCTTTTAAAATTTGTTCCATTTTTACACCTTTTTATTTGTAATTTTAAACTATCTATTTGCATACTCATACTTTTTTATTCTATTTAGTATTTTTTCCCAACTACTGGTTTATTAATTAAAAATCTGAAGCTAGAGGAAGCTCATTTTCCCTTCAAAATTTAAATCTAGTTCAAGATCTGTTTCTATGGTAAATGTTTTTTTTAGCATCCGTATATTCTTTGAAGTTAAAAGTATAGAAGCAAAATGATCGAGGAATAGATAGGCCATTAAACTGATTATGAAAGAGTTGATTTGACTTCCTTACTCAATCTCCTACATTTTCCAAGAATAGACTTATATAACTTTTTAATAAGTACTAATATCCAGCATTTTGTTATTCTTTTCTTTTACTTTTCATTTAATTTTGCTAATTTAATCAAATCATTTTATTCTTTTATCCAGACGAGAATCTAGAGTGTCTATTTATTATAATAAAATTTTACTTGTCAGAAGAAGCGCCCCTACTGCCTAAAATACTTTTTACTATAGGAATTAAAATTTTTTACTATAGGAAATAAAATTTTACTATAGGAAATAAAATTTTTACTACAGGAAATAAAATTTTCCTATAGCAAAATAATTTTTACTATAGCAAATAAAATTTTTATATCACAAAATAATTTTTTTGCTACAGCAATTAAATTTTTACTATAGCAAAATAATTTTTACTCTATCAAATTAAAATTTTTTTCCTATAGCGAAATAATTTTGTTACTATGACAAATTAAATATTTCCTATATCAAAATAATTTTACTACGGCAAATTAAATTTTTCTATAGCGAAATAATTTTTTTACTATAACTTAAAATTAAATTTTCTTATAGCAAAATAATTTTCACTACAGCAAATTAAATTTTCCTATAGCAAAATAATATTTTACTATAGCAAATTAAGTTTTTCCTATAGCAAAAATAATTTCTTACTAGTAAAATTTTATTATAATAAATAAAATGTAATATATATATGGTAAATTCTATGAAGGCATTAGAAAAACAACATTTTGTAAAGTTTGGAACACACAAATACTATGAAAGATTTTGTTGTTGAGATTAAAAACTGGGCCTGAATGGCCGGTGGCTAGCGCTCTGGCGCTCGGTACAACAGGTTTCGGGTTCAGTCCCGGCGGTGCCATGGTTGTTTGTAGTGGTTCGGAATCCACTTTAAAAAGTAGGCCCCGGTCTAATAGGATCGTAGAGGAGTTGCGGGGGGCATTGTTACTCCGCGCCCGTGGCTTATCTTCAAAAAAGTTTCACGCGTCCCCTGGGTAATGCAAAGTGAGTACGTCTGTGCAGCACTTGCCTTAAGGCATCCAACACTAAGGTGTCTGTTTGCCAGCTGCATTAGAAAGAAAAAAAAAGATTAAAAACTAGGGTAACAGAATAGAAGTTTCAAATTCTTCTAAAATCCTTTGTTATCTGTAAACCATTTAGACTCTCAGGTGATGAGAGAATAAGGTTCGAGGTAAATCAAAGGTAACGTCAATATAATATATGTATTTTAATTTGATACTTTTATATATTTGTGCTAAAATGAGCCAAAATATTAAAAAGTGATAGAAGATTATACAAAATACGATACTGAAAAAGAAGATATATTGATTGCAAAAAAAGTAAAAAATAGATAAAGATTATTAAGAGCATTTTCAAAGTGATTAATAAAAAACGTGTTATTTTTTTCAGATTAAATTGAATTTATAACTATTGATGATTTATAAGAAGCAAAAAAAATTTTAATGTATGATTGTGTATCCGAAAAAAACTAATCTGATATAATATTAATTCTTCAAGGTAGACATAAAAATGAATCAATCATTTATCCTAGTCAATTTATCTGTTATTTTTCTGTGCCAAGAAATATAAGAATAAATAGCAATTATTCAATATTTCTCAACTTTAGAGGAAAAAATATTAAATATAGGTAATAAGATAAGTCAGGTCTCAAAATTGATTATTATAATGAAAAGTGCTTTCAGCATCTTTTTGATTTATTATGATGGATTTAGTTAATAGATAATAGACTTGAGATATCGATTTTTTTTTAATAATGTACACATTAGGGAGATTTTTTTCATTTGATTTATAAACTGATCAAAGATATAAAAGATTTTTAATCCAATATAAATAAGAAGGATTAACTTTGACTGTCTAAAGTGTTACGGAAAAATGGAGGAGCGTCTGAAAAAGGCAGAAACTACTATTTATATAAAGTTTCAGTCGTTATCAAAAGATATGCATATTTTTATCAGTTAGTGAATTCATTTTCATTTGGAATTGATTTATTTTCTTTCCCCTTTCTCGCTGCCTTAAGTTTAAGTGTAGGGATTGTTGAAGTTATTGATAAATCTTTAAATATTTCAAAAAAAAAAGAATACAGATACGCTTTTAAATTTTGTAAACAATTATTAAATCTATTTAAATCTAATACACTAACTGGAGGAAGAAGAGATTTACAAGAAGCGAGAACATAAATTTATTGAAATTTTAAAAACATACTTTTCTGTTGAAAAATATATTAAAAATGCGGATGAAATCAATGCGTTTGAAGCAATCATTTCTGTGACATCATGAAAAGGTACAATAAAAAACAAATAGTATGAGAGTTCTTTACAATGAAGAAAAGTGGCATTTTGCCAAAAGAATTCTTACAAATTGGTGAAGGCACTCGTCAATTGATTGTGTAACTGGTCAAATTAAACTTACGAATGATTTGTCTAATATCATCAACAATTCAAATGAATTAATAGATAAAGTTTATGCTAATATTGTAAAAAATGCACAAGTTCAAATTGGTTATTTAATAGAGCTCTTTTAGCAGTAACAAATAAAATAATTGTCGATATTAATTAAAAATGCAAAACAAGAAAAGAATATATAAATGAATCGATTTAATCCTCTCGTTGTAAATGTAAGCATTCATTTTCCTACCAAATTTTGACTTCTATGCAAGGATCCAGTAAAAACCTTTTACATTTTTTAACATCAAAAATAGATATCCAATTATTTTGTCTGTAGGTCCCGGTCTAATTAGCCCAAAGTGTGCAAAAAAATGAAAGTAGAGCGACAAACCAAACCTATTTTGTTGAAATTTAGATTAATCAGAATATGTGATGAAACAAGAATGACCATAAAACAACTATCAAACAATATAATTGAAGCGAAAATAATATTAAGTAAAGATAAAGAAAAACAGTATTTAATCGAGGATTCAGCTTATATTCCCCAAACTGTCGTTTCAGTTCAAAAGACTGCAATTTCCAATAAGATTAGCATTTAGCATCATTGTAAATGAGGCACATGGACAGTAAGATATTACAGTATTAATTAAAAATCATGCTTTTTCTAACCAGTTATATGTAGTTTAATCTTGGTGGGAAATCCAAAGAATTTATGTATCTTCTCATCCAATAATAAGATAGTAAATGTATTTCAAAAGTAAATATTGTGATAGAATGAATTTATTAAATATGAAATAAAGTTAAAATAAAATTAAATAAAAGCACATTTTTTTTCATTCAATTAAATACAATTGTACTGAGAATATGTTGATTTTGTTTAACGTTATAATTTTTTATAATTAAAGATTCATTTTTTAAATTCACATTTGATATGAGCTGGCTGGATTTGCCAGGGCGGACCGAGAGTATTTTTAAAAAATATGTTTAATAATAATAAATGGACATCTTGAAACAACGATTGATGTTCTTTTGAAATTACATATTTAGAAAAATTATGAGAACTTGAAAAAATCTAGATTATCCTGCATCTGAAAAAACAAAACAAGCATACAAAAATGGTGAAAAAACAAATGTCCAATTGATGGATGAGGAATGGAGGAACTTAACTGTTTTCGACCGGATGATGCAATAACAAAAATTCAGGGTTTAACTAATTATATATATATAACAGTTAAATAAAATTCCAGAATTAAATTTTTGATATAAAGGCACTAATGAATATGGTACAGGAAATGAAGGAAACTTATTCGAATTTATTGTTTTTAGAATTTTAAATTTTTTTTTAATGTTTTTAGTATACTTATTACTGTTTAGTTAGCAGGATCGATATGAACTACTATGTGAAGTTAAAGCCCCATCTTTGAAAGTCAGAAAGACTCTATTAATTAACAAAACAGACTTCTAATATTTTTAAATTTTTGTATTTTTATTATTCTAACTTTTATTTTAGATGTTGCGAAAAACATTAAAGGGCTAAAAACCTGTAATTTTAAAAAGTTGAGATCAAAAGTACATTAAATTACATATAAGCATTTTATGCTAAAAATAAATGTCTTTTTAGATGATTTTGATCATAATCTGCTTAAAAATATTCTGATTTTTTAAAATAATAATTCTAATTTAAAAAAATAATAGCTAAAAATTATTATTTGGGGTTTCCTTGAACTCCATATACTGCTATTAATTACAGTTAAAAATTTCAGTTTGTACATGTCAGTTATTGTATTTCTAAATTGGTCGTCGCATAAAGGTATCAAATTACTAATTTTTTGTTTTTAATTTAATTACAAATTCTACAATGTGATCAAAATAAACTGTGACTCGGCCGGATTTATGGTGCTCACAGGTTGACGTATGCCCTCGATTGGTAATTTGGAGACCCTTGTAACTGAGGAAGTACTTCAGAAGAGTAAATCTTATCATTATTTTATTTCAAATTTGGGTCAATACCAGAAATAGTATTGTTTAAAACATTTATTCTTCATTATTGGTTTGTTTTTTCATAACTGCTTAGTCGCAAATATAACACTTTACATAGGTGTTTACGCTCAAAACATGGTCAGATAAAGTACGTTGAAGCACCCCCGTTGTCGTCCATTGCATTCCTACTTTCAGGAACGAGTAAACTTAATGAGGGTTGTTGCAACATGAGTAAATGATCTCACATCTATTATCTCGGGCTGCCTGGTGGGGAATTTTCTACGTTTCTTGCCACCACATTTTAGATGTGGAGATGTTAATATTAAAAGTTCCTCCCTTAAAGTAATGTCCTAACTTATTGTCTGGCTATGTTTGCCTCAGTTTTGCTCAGTTATGTATAAGTCTAAAGGGAGAAAGAACCACCTATGTTCTATAAAAAAACGCATATGATTTCAAAAGGTTTAAGGGTTTTGTTTGAAATGAGCAATGTTAAATCAACGAGTATCCATTTGCTGTTGTTGCTGTCTTATCTCCAGAAGAGTACAAGAAAATCAAATATGGTGCTCCCCGAATAATATTGGCTGTGTTGACTGCCAGATCGGAGTTATAAATCCTCTTCTGAGGATGGTCTAAACAATGCATGGCGACTGCAACAGCTGGGCAACCAAAGGCATGATGAGGAGTAAGCTCGACATCAGGCCAGTGCACCATTTTTGGTATTTTTAACGCCATCAGCAGAAATTTTCATATTTTCGTGGTACTTCATCCTTAATCTTGTGAGAGTAGTAGCAGTTTTTTTCTGTCGATATTTAGTTCTGTAATTTGGTATTTAGTTCTGAGCTTAGAAAAAAATTATAAGTTTACATTTTGCCAAGACATTTGCATTTGCAATTCATTTCTTTTATTACAGTGAATTAATCTTTAAAGGCATTATAATTTATTATCGCCTGTAACCATAATATTGCTCTGGTATGATTTGTGTAACCTCACGAAAATTGTGAAGTTAACAAATAAAACAGATTTGTAAAACGCGAGCAAAGATAAATTAAAACTAAGGAAAACTGAATTCTTTATTCTGTTCTTCCAGAAAATCAGTTACCTTTATCAATCAATTTTATAATTAAGGTAGCAATCTTTTGTGCTTTTGTACATCTGTTTCACCTGCTTAGCAACGGTACTGACACAATCCAAATAATGGATAAATCAATACCTTTTCATTTGAATTGAAACGTAAACTTTATTTCTTTTTTTAATTTAATGCCATGGGGAAAATATTTCCGTTAAAGAATGTTGTGAAACATCAATTATCTTTTTGTACTTAAGTGTACCTTGCAGCTCATCAGCCCGTCTGTGGGCTGTTCTATTAATATATGCATAAAACAGCCCACAGACGAGCTGATGAGGTAAGAGCACTGTTTTCCAGTAGAAATCTCAAGGTTTATGGCCTTGCATTGGCTTGTGGCGTAAGACGCCGACTTCTTTAGACCGCGCAAACCGAAGGCATACGGTATTGGCGTGTGGTATAAAGAGCAAAAACAAAGAAAAATCCCACTGATAGCAGAACTAAAGATGCTAAACATTTTTTTACACACGCCGTCACCATCTCGATAGAGACAAATTGATGGTATAATCATTATCTTATACAGAAACTAGCATAATAAATCAGTAGGTTGGAAAATTTTTCCATCAAGCCGTAACTTTTACTGCATCGGGCTTATTCGTTTTCGAAAGTTGCATCACAAAATATTTACTGAATTTATTGACTCTAAATCAAAAGGTGTTCTTTGAAGGTGGCATGAAAATGCTTTGTAATCGTTAACCGAAGTGCATCGATGTTTCCCAGTAGGAGAGCACTGTTTTCCTGTAGGAATTTAAGGGTTATCGTCTTGTATTCTCGTGTCGTATAAGAGAAAACGGGGAAAAATCCCACTGATAGCCGAACTATCGATGCTAAGCATTTAATTACACAAGCCGACGCCATCTCGATGAAAGTAAATCAGATGGATAATCATTATCTATATAAAAACTAGTATAATAAATCAGTAGGCTGGAAAATTCTTCCTTCAAGTTGTAACATTCTGCATCGTGATTATTCGTTTTTGAAAATTACATCTCATAATCTTTACTGAATTGTTTGACTCTAAATTAAAGATATTGTTTGAAGGTTGCTTTGAAAAAAATGGTTTTTTTTTGGTGGCTTTTGGTATAAAAATGCTTTGCAATCGATTGCAGAAGTGCATTGATGTAGATGGAGCATATTTGTATTGAATATGTTTAAACAATTCGTATTTGTGACCTTTTAAAAACGTGTACACAAAAAAGTTAATTTGATATAGAACAACCCAAATGTTTTGTTTTATAGTAATTTTTAGATACTGATTTAATAATAGCCTCTCATTTTGCTCTAGCGTATGAAAATTTAGCAGTGTAAACCGTTTTTTGAATAATTTTAGTTGTACAATCCAAGCAATGAAAATTTTGAATGCGATTAGGGTATGAAGTTGCAAATGTTCCCTCCATTACAGAGAAACGCCTATCATTATTATCAGAATAACTTCAATTTTTAAAAACTTGTTACTTTACAATTTGAAGCTTATGCTTCTAATTATGGCTTAAGATTATTGATAGTCAATTTCGTATTAGCTGTTCTGCGTCCAACTAATCGTCATCATCAGTGACGCAATAGCCCCAAGGTGGGCTAAAGGCCGTCTGCCTGCTGGCAGATTTCAAGACAGGAAATGTTTCCTTCTTACGAGGTAGGGTTCTTAGCCCTACACCCACTACAATCATATTAGACCAGGACCTATGGTTAAGAAAATTCCTAACCACTACAAACATGCATGGCACCGCTGGGACTCGAATCCGAAACCTGTGGCAACGAGACTCAGAGCGCGCTAGTCCTCTCGGCCTCGGGACGCGTAATTCATTGGAATTTTAAAATTGATATTATTCGCACAGGACTTTATTTAACAAGGGATCCAGTGACGAATGAAAGCTAATATGGGTAGAGTCCCTTAGTACGGCTCA